>JAOTQR010150284.1:0-19298 GCA_025774065.1 Solanum ossicruentum
GTTGTTTTAGGCATCAAATATGTTGTATTTTGACAACACATCAACACCCTCAACTTAGACTTGTTGCTTGTCCTCAAGCAATGACTCAATCTAAGTAGACAATAAGAAATACATAGTAGCTAAACCACTGCATATACAATAACTCCTTTTATAAGGGTACCCAACTATGATTTTTCACATCAGGATTGAAAGGTCGTCAAGCAATACCATAACATAATGAGATGCCTGGCAATCCAACTATGACAAGCTAAGGAGCGTCAACCATCCACAATCATTGGTATAGTCATATGTTACTCAAGTTGTGCAAATGCCCTTACCGGAAAGAAGTCCCTCATACTCACTTATAAAGCATTTAGAATTCGGGGATTGAGGAAGCATTCTCACTCTCACAATTAAAATTCATACATACTTACTAACACCATAGGCTGGCCTCTATACTCATGTTCTGGCTTGGTGATGAAGTAAATTTGGATAACTTTAGGACTTATGGTCTTGTAACATAGGTCTAGGGGGCTTTGGTATGGCATTTTAGGCAAGCAGTGACTAAAAGCTATCCTTGAACTATGTTTACCAACAGGTTTTGCTTTCATAAACCAACCCTTTTCAATAAATCTACCCTTATTCTCCTGTTTTGAACTTTTCTCGAGTGCTTACTTACTATTTTCAGCCACGCCTTATTTCTAAACTCAATTCTTCTTACTTTTTCTAAATTCAAGGCACTTTTCTTTTCCTTTTTCTTCACTTAGCTCATGATTTTTCATTTCTTTCTTTATTTCCCAACTAACAACCTCATTTTCATTACTTTACCACAATAAGGGCCACCCTCAACTTAGGCTTTTAGCACATGGTGAATTACATAATATCTAATCCTCACACCAGGGCCACAACTTGTAGCCACCCTCAACTTAGGCTTTTAGCCTCAAAGGTTCACATGTCCAAGGATAGACTAGGGACAATATCAAGGTATTTCATCCAACAAGGTTAATCTAGCAAGGTGTTAAGAAAGAATGAGTACAAGAGAATCTCAAAAATTTGGAACAAGGGATTCACTCACACATTTGGTGGGTCATTTAGGCTAAAACTGGGTTTACTCAAAAAACAAAGGCCTAAGATCCTTTCCATATCAACCAAATCACCAAACCAATCTTAGAGTACTAAGGCAAGTTCTGAGTCTATACAAGATGCATAAATACAACAAAATAACCTCACAATACACATGGCATTTCATTCAAAATCAAATATGGACTCACAAGTCATGCTTTTAACCTCAACTTACCTTCAAAATATCACAACAAACATTGTCAGATACTAAAAAAATATATGAATGCATCAATAACTGCAATCTAAAAATTTTTGAGGGTACTCAATTTTTCATCAAAACTTTAAAATGCAATTAAAGACTATATATATGCCAACAGATAACACTACTATGAATTTACACATTATCTACACTACCTAAACATGCTGCTTCAATGAAGTAAGCATCCATAAGGAGAAAGAAGCACGGTAAAAAAATCTTGGGATCAAAAATAGGGGAAGTTCTAAAATCGAGGTTACTTGGACTTCGCCTTAATCCATAACTTCCCATACCCCACAAAAATAGGATACTTTGTCCTCAAAGTAAAAACAAGTACTAAGACGAACACAATAAAAATAGACTTAGATATATATACATTAAAAACCAATATTTAAAAACCAATGTCCAAGACCAAAATAAAGACATTATCCAACAAAAAACATTTAAAGACCAACATCAAAATAATATTGTCTAACAAGAGAACAAAATATCCACAAACAAAGGTAAGAACTGGGGTCAAAAAGGGTCTAACATCATCGTTCATCAAGCACCAGTCTCTAGTTGGTCTGTGGGGTCCTGGGGCACTAACTCCTCCTTAGAAATCCTTGAACTACTCACTCCATATGGGTCGTGCTTCTCCTGATCTCTCTGAATAACTGCAAATAATAACGACTCCTGCACCAGCTCCTCGGGTATGGGCTCCTTCTCTGGTCACAACCACTTCTGAGTCAGCTCAGGATCATCATCATGCTCAAGGGGCCTCTTCCCATGGATGTCTGGATGGTTGGCTAGCCAATCGAATGCCTCATCACAAGCCTGTGCTACCTTCGGGACTATTACTAGGGCTGCTAACATCTGCAAGAGGTAGGCCTTATGCTTTGCCAACTCCTCAGTCACCGCACTCATACCAGAAGGCCGAGCTCCCTCAAGTCTCCACTAGACTCTCACCTTGAAGGCATCTACTCAGGCATCCATTGCCCTAACTCTCTCATCTACTAAATCACGGGCGAAAGCCTTCATCCTCTCATCAGAGTCCCGTATGGTCAGATCAACACATGGATGGATCGGTGCTGATAAATCCTGAAGCCTGGACTCCACTGTAGCTACCTTGCACATTAGTGCTTGAAAAGCAACAACAGAAATTATAGAATTGATGTGTAAAGAAGATGCTGCTGGTGATGGAGTAATGGAGGATGGTGTGGAATTGATCTCCATAGCTGATGTGACCTCAGTAGCAGCAGAAGTAGTGTTGGTAGTAGCTGGAGGTGCACTCTCAGTCAGAGGCTCTGCTGGGAATGGCTCTTAAATAGGAGGAGCTGCTCATGGTAAGGCCACTGGGTTCTCATCATCCTTTATCAGGCTAGGATCTGCATATAGCCTCTATGTAGTGGTCCTAATGGGGGTCAATAGGAACACGTGTTGCACTGCACAACCGATAAATCAAAACAGGAAATGGCAGTGAGGTGTTTGTCCAAACAGCTGCCTCATGGATTTGCTCCAAAATAATCCGGGCCCAATCTATCTTATAACCAGCTAAGATGTTGCTAATAATATGAACCGCTCAAAAGTGATCATATTATCTGTGAAAGTGGGTGGAATATGCCAACGGCTAATGGACCACCAAAACTTGACCCAGAAAGTGAGGTGGACCTTCACTATAGGATCAATGTGTTTTGTAACCCATGTCAGCTCAAAGCCCTCCTTATAAATCTGGCCTACAATCCATCGTAGAAGCTCTATCTTAGCCCCAATGTTCTTCCCAGTCACCACTCTCCCATCTTGTTAATTTATCGATCATATTCTGCAGTAGACTGAGGCATTCTATAATCGGGTCCAAACTAGATCCGACCAATAGTCTCCTTCAAATTAGGAACTCTCCTACCTCGAACTGGCACCACTAATAGTCTCCTTCGAAATAGGAACTCTCCTACCTCAAACTGGCACCACCTATAACCTCGACTGGTCCATAGGCTTTTTGTTCTTTGCTAGCCCCCGATGGAGTGTGGCAAAATATGCTGCATAGAAATCATGGACTATGAAGGGGGCGTACTTTCCCAATTGTTGTGTGGTCAATCAAAGCCTATGTCTATCTAACTCCACATCCAACCCAGGCACTTTATCTAAACCTGAGTCATTTAGTCTCAATTCTTTGTGAAATTGTTGCACCGGTTTGCCCTGTACCCTTGGGTTCCAAACCCTGATCATATGTCCTCTTCTTCCCTGTAACACACTATCTGTGGTCGGCAGGGGGTTGAGACTGCACTTCTTCCTACTGGGAAGTGCTCTCAGACTTTCATTCTAACTTAGAGTGTGAGGGGGTCATCTGAGGAAGGATGCTATCTGATCCGTCCCCATTACCCTGTTGCTCCTCCTCTTCAGACTGGGAGGAATTGCTAACGTCCATAGGAGTCTATACTACAAGTGCCCGAGTCTGGGGTATATTTGCTTCAGGATCTGTCCTGACTCTATGGACTTCCACAGCCCTCTGAATGCTCAATCTCAGAGGATTCATCAATCAACCTCTATTAGAACGTTTGAATAGCACATTTGTCCTTTGGAGGCATTTTATATGCAAGCCAACCACACAATAACATATACGTTACAAAATGTTTGATACAATAAATCACAAAACAAAGAATAAGAAACGTAAACATGGAAGCATAGAAAAAAAATAAAACAGAAGAAAGATCATTAAAATAATTGCAAGTCTGCAGGTATGAGTATAGTTACGACTCATAGGATGGCCTAGGAGTCGTACACTATCCTCATAGTAATAAAATGACTTACAAAAATGCAATCTGACCTCAGATATTAGAGGTAGTTACAATTTGTAGGGGAACCTACGAGTTGTAGTCAAGCCTTTTACCAAATTTCAGAGACATTTTTAAGAACTGAGTTAGGTTTACAAGACCCTCCCTTTGAGTCATAACATATGTTCAGATTCATATGTGGATCTCGTAAACGAAATATGTGGAAATCACAAGTGACTGATGCTTGCTGCGAGGGACCCTTACGAGTCGTAGGGGAACCTACGAGTTGTAGGAATGCCTCGTAGCAGGAAACAGAAGGCACTAGTGGTGCCAATCATTTTCCCACAACAAGCACAAAACCAAACACACCATTCAAAATACTTTGGCACATAAGAGCAATACAAAATATTTGGCACCTTAGAAATCCCATAATGACAATAGAAAGTTAAAACCACCACTATCCCTAAGAATAAAGATCATTTTAATAGCACATAAAGCATATTGAAATTAAAATACTTTCTAATTTAATGCTTGATATCAACAAGACATTATATCTAGTCCATTCAGGCCATTACAATCTAGTCTACCAAGTTAAGAGTTATGAAACATACCTATACTACCCAAATTCCTATTTTGAAAATAATTTGATGAATGCTTAGGCAACACATAGGCACTACACTCAATGGGTTAAGCATTTACACACTCACAACAATCTACTCAAGAATTTCGCACAAGGATCAATTCATCGCAACATCCTTCAAGGCATACCAACCCTAGTTTTTTTAAAGTTTATATCAGAATATCATCAAATGTGCTTGAAAATTCATAGTTAAACACATACATATTCATCTATAGCATGACACACCACCATAGTTCGATAAGATTAACTAAGAAACTTACCAAATTGAAGAAGAATTGAACCAAGGTACTGTAGATAGAAAAACAAGATGAACTCTAGGCAATAGTGTCCTTGCTAGAATCATTGCTAGAAAATGATGTGGGTGGATGGGGTTTTGATCGGAAAAGTGATGTGGATGATCAAAGAGAGCTTTTGGTCGCTATATGGCTTGGAGAATTGATTTTGGGGGTCAAATTTTATTTTGACCCCTTCTTAAATAAAACTGAGTCAGATTTTTAAAACTGCAGATTGGGGCTATGAGACCCCGATTACGAGTCGTAGGGTGTCCTACGACTTGTAAGTACCGATCTCATAATAGACCCAGAACTTGTAAAAATTTCAGGGATCATACCTAGGCAGTACGAACCTTTTTTCCGAATCGTAAGGTTGGCTCGTAGTGTATGTGCCCACTTTTTATACTCACTGATTCCTCTACAAGGAATGACTACCAGTCGTAGTGGTGACTATGACTCGTAGACCTGCTCATAGAGGCTTCTTCAAGTGACATTTTCTCACGTTTTCAATTCCACCTGCAAACAAAGTCTCAAAACACAACAATTTTCAAAATATTACAATTGCATCAATGTCTTTCAACTAAAAACATGCTCACATCTTCTAACTAAGAATATCAATCAACCAAAAACACTTGACACCAACCAACAATTATCAACAATGCTTGGGTTGCCTCCTAAGAAATGTCTTGTTTAACGTCATGGCTTGACTTTGTCATCGTCCTTCATCAACTATTATCAAGGGTCCACACCTCACACTTGGACTCTTTTGGGTTCTTCATGGATTGACGAATATCGAGTACGACCTCTGCATCATTGACCTAAGATATAGTTGTCCCAAATCCATATCCACTAGGGCTCTCCTAGTGGCTAGAAATGGTCTCCAAAAGATGATGGGCACCTCAAAATCAACTTCGCAATCAAGAATCACAAAATCCACAGGAAAGATAAATTTATCAACTTTAACAAGCACATCCAAAAGAATTCCCTCTGGATTTTTAATGGATTGATCCACTATAAGCAACCTCATTCTTGTTGAGGTGGGAGTACCAAGGCCAAGATTTTTGAATACCGCATGAGGCATTAGGTTTATGTTCACTCCAAAGTCACACTATGCTCTTGCGAACTCAACATCACCAATGGTGCAAGGGATGGTGAATGCAATAGATTCCTCTCATTTTTTGCACAAGACATTTGGTCAAGATCACACTATATTGTCGGAGTTCTTGTGAGAAG
Organism: Solanum ossicruentum; assembly: GCA_025774065.1. Classification (NCBI taxonomy): domain Eukaryota; kingdom Viridiplantae; phylum Streptophyta; class Magnoliopsida; order Solanales; family Solanaceae; genus Solanum; species Solanum ossicruentum. The sequence continues at coordinate 6,193 of JAOTQR010150284.1, forward strand.
TTTTGTCTTAAAGTGCATTTCGTGGTCACTAAATCCTTCATATACTTGGCATACCCAAGCGTTTTCTCCGAGGCCTCTAGAAGGAGAATGTTGATGGAGAGTTCCATCAATACAAGAGGAAGCGTTTGAATTTACCCTCCTCTTCCTTTTTCTTAAGCCTTTTAGGGAAAGAAGGAGGGGACTTGGGAATTGATTTCAATTTCTCATGATCCTTTGCCTCTTCTTGTTGCATTCCAACAACCTTCGGATCTTCTCCCTCAACCACGTCTTCACCACCAAGACCCTTCTCATCAACTTCATCCACAATTATCGGCATAGGGGGATCTACGGTGTTTTTGCCACTTTGGGTCATGACCGCCCTGCAATGTTCTTCATTTTTAGAATTTTGAAGTGTATTGCTTGGTAATGTGCCCTTTTGGCGTTGGTTCAACTGTGAAGAAACTTTTCCAAGTTGTTGTTCAAGTTGCTTAATCGCCACCATGTTAAATTCTAATTTTTTGGTTAATAATTGAAATATCTGCCTTTATTCCCTTTAAAATCTCATCTTGGTGGTCGTCTCGCTTCAAAAACTTTTTGAACATCTCTTCGATCTTGGAGTATCTTGACACGACATCACGGTTATGAGGTGGCACATAAGGACCATTCTTGTATCCCTTTCTTCTTCCCTATTCGGCATCGGGAACTCTCTCTCTCTCTCTCATAATATCTGTCTCAGTTGTCTCTATACACCCCATCATGGTTGAAGTTTGAACATTGATTACCGGACCCTTGCCTCTAATATTCAGAGTGGGACCCTTGGGGGTTGTTCCAGAAACCCGCCACTTGGTTGCTTACAAAACATGAATCTTTATCAAAGAATAGATCATCATAGATGGGATCCTTCAGAGGTTGGTGGATGACTATGTTGACACTTGCTTGGGTTTGCTTTAAAACCAAGTCCATACTTGTGTGAAGTTGAGCAAGTTGTTCTATGATCTCTTAGTTTACCTTTGCTTGCTCATTGTTGGTGTTGACTGAATAAGAAGGTTTCCTCGCACCCCGCTCTTATTACCCCATGCTCTATTTGAATTGACTAGTTGCTCTATCCTTGCAGTTATCAATGCAAAAGATGGGTCAAGGAACATGCCTCCTATGATTATGTTGGCGCAAGCTTGACTATTCTTGTCCAGCACCGAATAGAAAATCTCAACCAAGGCATCATAAAAAATCTTATGATCGGGGACTATCCTCAAGCATTTAGTAAACCTCTCCCATGTTGTGCTAATAGAGTAACCCGACAATTGCTCAAAGTTGTAGATTTGGTCCTTGAGCTTCAACTTCTTAAATCTTGGAAAATATCTTTTAAGGAATACACTCTGAAGCTCAGTCAACTTGTAATAGCACTTGGAGTAAGGTCGGATAACCATACAACTGCGTTGTTAGTCAATGACAGTGGAAACACTCTTAAATCAATAGTATCAAGAGAAAGGTTTTGTGTCCCCATGACACTCTTTCAAACAAACACCACATTTTGGAGATGATGGTAGGGATCCTCTGAAGGTAGCCTTGTGAATAGTCCGCGGTTTGGGAGAATTTTGAGCAATCCACTCGATACAGTGACCTAGTATCTATCTGTAAAAAAGGCAGTATTATTGCACCGGTAACATCCATAGCCATCGGGTTCAATTGATATTGATTCCATCCATAAGCATTTTCATTGAAGTCCCTAAGTTGTGGCCTGTTACACCTTGGTTGTGGATTCTCCTCTCTTCCCATATCCTCATTCATATTCATATCCCTCTCAACCTCGATATCCTCATTCACTTGAGCCATTTATCTTGGTAGTCGATGGATCTCCAAATTGAGTGGAGCTAAAGGATTGCCTTGGCTTCTTGTATTGCGCATACAACCTAGTACGCCCTATAAATAAAATCCAACAACAAATATAAATAAATAAAGGTAAAATACAAAAGATTCTAGAAATCAACACTAGAACTAACTAATAGTGAATTCAAGTTAAAATCTAGCCATATTCCCTGGCAATGGTGCCATAATATCTGATAATGTTCACGCTCCAATAAGAAAGCAGTCACTATTAGCAATTAACCTGACCAAAGCTTAGGGTCAAATCCACAGGGAATACGGGGCTTGACTACAAGAATCCACTACTAATCATTTCAAGCATAAATAACTAAAATCTCTAAATGGGGGGGGAGGGGGTTGTGATTCAAAAATAAAGTAAAATAAATACTAAACTATGACACGAGGAAATACTTAATTTTGGGGACAACTTGGGTATTGTGTTCACTATCGTTCATTGACTTGATTACCCTAGGTAACATAACTACAATTGGAAATTCCCATGCAGGATAGTAACTTAGGTTCTTCCAGCCCTCTTGTAAAGTGAAGGTTGAATTTCACCATGGCACTTGGTTAGCCACCATGGAGTGCCAACTAACTATTACGAATTATCCTAATCAACCACCCCTTGGTCAGGCTTTGTTGGTCAGATGAAAACACATCAATCAAATCCTGTCATCTACTTCCCTTTTCCTATTCATCACCACCTTGGTCGGGCTAGTAATAGTAGGCGGGGTCTAGTGTTGGCCACCACCAAACGACAATCATAATGAAGGTAAATAAACAATACATGCAAACTCAATCATAGAAATGCAATAAATCTAGGTTATTTCAAATAAACTATCCATGATTGCCACAACCCCAATTTGTGGGTGCTTAGCTATTCATGGCTAAGGCAAGACAAGAAAAAATGCAAATAAATGATATAGATGAGAGTTTTACCAAAAGCAATAAAGATTGTAGACATCACAAATTACAAATCCAAAAGCTTGATTGATCAACAATAAGTATATGGCAAGATTTGGAATCTCCAAAATAGGTTTTCCAAGAGAAAATAATAAACTAATGTAAAACCCTAAAATATTCTTGAGAGAATATTCAAAGGCAAGGTCTATCTACTAAAAAACTTGGGTCTTCTTCTAAAAAATGAACTAAATGTATTTATAATGTTTATAAATAAACCCTAAAAATAAGACAGAAAAGACAGCAGGCAGCTGGTATGCCTTGTAGGTATTACTCATAGGGTGACTTACGAGTCGTAGTTGGGGCTCGTATCCGGCTCTTGGCATCTTAGACTGAACTTTTATGACCCACAGGTATGAGTCATTGCTTAAGCTGCGACTCGAATGTTCCTTTCGTAGTCTTGGCCTTCAATTTTTGGTCCAATATTTTGGCTCTCTGATTCCTTCTATGAGTCCACCTATACGAGCCGTAACGACTCATTGGATGGCTTCGTAGGGGTGACCTCCATTTAGCAGATTTCTGAATTTTGGTCTCTTCTTGCTACGACACACCCTATAATTCGTAGGTGAGCTTGTATGTCCTATGATTTAGCAAAATCTGAAACTTTTCTTTAGAAATCATGCCAAAATAACTTTTCTGCAAAAAAACACAAAATGCATAAAAAACATAAAAAGACACATAAAGAACTCACAAAATCCCTGGTTTTAGGCGTCAAATATGTTGTATTTTGATAGTACATCACACGGGTGCCTTCTATTTTTCGCTACGGGGACCAACTATGAGTTGTAGGTCACCCTATGAGTCATAGTGGCCCCTCAAAAGAGGCAATAGTCACTTGAGGTTCCTTATCACTTACTATATGAGACACACCAACTACACATAGTACCTACTACGAATCATAGTGAGAGACTCATCGGACCTGCCTTGTTCTGAAATTGTATTCTCTTCCCTACTACAAGCCAAACATATAACCGTATGTCAACTTACGAGGCATACCTAAGCCTCGTATCTGCGATCAGAATGTTATTTTTTCAGGCACCTTAGCTCTATGAGGATATTGTACAATCATAGGATACCCTACGAGTCATACCTGTGTCTCGTACCTACAGATCTGCAACTAATTCAGTGCACTATGTTTATGTTTGCTTTTATTGTTTTTTGGTGCTCTTTATTGATTTTTCTTTGTGTGAATCCTTTTTGGTCAAATATAATGGTGCTCATGATGTATTTTGGGGTTGGATTTTCAAGATATATGGCACTGAAAGCAAGAAAAGGAGCTATTAAAGCTTTGAAAAGACGATTGAGGGGATGACCCTTCTGATGAAGAGCAATCTGAGGGATCTGTGGAAGTTTATAGAGTTTGCATAGACCCCATGAAAATGTACTCAAACTCGAGCCCGTACTACATTGGTACTGATGGAAGTTACTAGCCCCTCCCAGTCAGAAGAGGAGGGTGATGAAGACGCGTCGGATGATTCCCTCTCACTTTCGGAGTCAGGGTCTATAGAGGCATCTCAAACCCAACCTAAGGGGGAAAATTCTCAACCTCCGGTAGACCCTACTATTACTGTCACTCCCACAGACCCCAGAAATAATAGATGGTGTGTTCCCGGCATGAGGGAAACATACGATAAAGGGCTGGAACCAAAGGGTCAAGGGAAGACGGTTCAAAAATTTCATGAGGAGTCAAGACTGAAAAACTCCGGGTTGAGTAAGGTACCAGACTTGGAGGCAGAGATCAACCATCACCTTCTTGGATGGCTATCACAGAAGTTGGGCAAGTATGCCCCATATATGGTCCAAGCATTTTATGCTGCCTATTATGCCACTATTCTCCAAGATCTTCTTAGAGGGAAGAAAGCTATAGAGCGGTCGAGTTGTGCGAAGTTCTAGTCAAGGGCGAAATAATTGATATTTCTTAGGAGACTATTGTGAGGATCCAGTTTGGGCCAAACTACCGAGCACCCTTTTCCACAACTGAATATGATAACCGAATTGTAAAAATAAGGAAGATGGTGAATCAGAAGGATGTTAGGTTAAAAAATAGAGCTCCTCAAGTGTATAGTAGTCCAGATTTACGAGATGGGTGCTGAGCCTACGTCTGTCACAAACCACACCGATCATATTATGAAGTCCTACCTCTCATTCTGGGCAAACTTTTGGCGGTCCATTATCCGTTGGCACATTATACCTACATTTACTGATAATATGATCATATTCGAGAGAGTAGTGCTACTAGCTAGCAATCCAGCTGGCTATAGATTGACTGTGCTCGCAATATGGTAGAGCAGATCCATGAGTCAATGATACGTACCTAGACTGCATTGCTTTTTCCCATCTTGACACATAGATTATGCAATGCAACTGGGGTACATGTTTCTCTCCACTTGGACCCTCATGTAGATGTCATGCGCACCATGGATCCCAGCCTGATCAAGGTTGTTGAGAACATGGTAGCCCTACAAAGAGCATCTTCTCCTCCACTACCAGATCCATTCCCTATTGAGCATCTGACTTAGGAGATGACCCCTTCCTCCACCAGTGCTACTCTGGCTATTTCAGGGCTATCTCCAACTGTTGAGATCAAAATGATACCATTTTCTAGCACACCTGCATCAACACCTTCTACTATACAAGCTGATTCTCTTATATCTGTTATTCCTTTTCAGGCATTAGTGCACAGGGTAGCTATAACAGAGTTCCATTTGCAGAGGCTAGCTAGCCAAATCAGGCCATGGGTCCATCAGACAGTCTAGGACTTAGAGGAGAAGGCCAAGGCATACCCTTGTGAGTTGATAGATGAGAGAGTTACAACAGTGGATACCAGAGTAGATGCTTTTGAGGATTGAGCCCAGAAGAGGATAAAAAATGCCAGGCTTGCTGACATGAGTAGTGTGATAGAGGAGTTGGCCAAGTTCAAGGCTGACTTATTGAAGACGTCAGCGGCCCTGATACCAGTCCCAGAGGTGGCAGCCATGAGTGATGATATTTTTTATTGGCTCGATGACCACCCACATGCCCACAAGAAGAGGCCTCTCGAGAGTGATGACCCAGCGGTGAACCAAAATAGGCCCATAACTGATGATGAGGCAACAATACTGGAGGAGGAGTCGATACCGGATGTGGTGGTGTAGGAGTCCCTAACTTTGGTAGTTATACAGAAAGATCAGGAGCAATAGATAACATAAGGAGAGAGTAGTTAACATGCAGTTCCAGCACAGACTACAAAGGAGGAGACCGTAGCCTAGGACCCTGAGGTTCAGACAGATGCTGGTGTTTGAGCACCAAGTGTTTGATAATTTGACCCCTTGCTATTTATGGGTACTTTTTTCTTTTTGTTAGACAATATCTTCTTTTTGTTGATGATTTGGATACGTTGAAATGTTTTGTTTTGAATGTTGTTTTTAATTATGTTTGGATGATTGGTTTAGAAATGTTGGGTTTTAGTGTGTAGGTATATTTTTGATGGGGTGTGGGAAGTTATGGATTAAGGTGAAGTCTGCGTAATCTTAAGTCCATAACTTCCCCTATTTTTGATCCCAAGGTTTTCTTGCCATGCTTCTTTTTCCTTTTGGATGTTTTAATTTTTGTTGAACCAATATGTTTAGGTAGTGTAGATAATTTGTAGGTATATAATAGTTATGATCTTTTGGCATATATATATATAGAGTTTTCAAATGCTTTTTGAATGTTTTAAAAATTTGGTACCCTCAAAATCTTTGAGATTGTAGGTTATTAGTGCAATCATGCATGTGATTATTTGGAAATATTTGTTTAGATAATGAGAAGGCAAGTTGATGCTTGAAGCATGACGTGTGAGTCTATACTTGATTGTATATTCACTGCCATATGTGTGTGAGCTTATTTTGCCGCATTCATGTATTATCTATGGATTCAGAACTTGCCTTGCTACTCTAAGATTAGATTGGTGATTTGGATGATAGGGAAAGAATATTTGGCCATTGTTCTTTTAGGGAAATCCACTTTTGCCTAAATGACCTACCAAATGTGATAGTTGATCCCTTGGTCTAATTGTTTGAGCTATTCATGTACCTATTCTTTCTTGACACCCAACTATCCTAGCCTTGTGTTATTGAATTCCTTGATCCTTTCCCTGGTCCATCCTTGAACATGTGAACCTTGATTGAGGCTAAAAGCCTAAGTTGAGAGTTGCTACAAATAGTGGCCCTAGTTGAGAAATAGATATTATGTACTTTAACTTAGACTAAAAGCCTAAGTTAAAGATGACCCTTATTGTGGTAAAGTAATGAAAATGAGGTGGTTAGTTGGAAAGAAAGAAAGAAATGAATAAGTCATGCGTCGGGTGAAAGGAAAGTTAAGAAAAGTTGCCTTGGATTGAAGAAGATAGCAAAAATGACTTAAAAAATGAGGCATAACTGTAAAAGAGAAAGAAAACACATGGGGAAAAGCTTGAAAAGGAAGAATAAGGAAGGATTTAATGGAAATGGTTGAATTACGGAGGTAAGAGTGTTAAAAAAACACAATTCAAGGATAGGTTTTAGTCACTACTTGCATAAAATGTTATACCAAAGCCCCTTGAGCCTATGTTACAAGCCATTAAGTCCTAAAGTGATCCAAATCCACTTTGTCACCAATCAAGAAGTTGAGTATGAAGGAAAGCTTATGGTGTTAGTCATTTTACATAAATTTCATTTGTGAGAGTGAGAATGCTTTTTCAGTCCCTAAATTTTGAATGCTTTTTGAGTGAGTAAGAGGGACTTCTTTTCTATGAGGGCATTTGCCCTGCATTAATAGCATATGACTAATCTAGTAATTTTGGATGGTTGATACTCCTTTGTTTGTAATAGATGGATTGCTAAATACATCTTTGTGTTTTGGCTTGCTTAGTAGCTTTGCAATCTGGTATTGAAAATGAAAGTCGGGTACCTGAATTAGAGTAAATGAAATATATGTCATTAGATTAACTACTATGTGTTTTTCATTTTCTACTTAGATTGAGTCGTCGCTTAATGACAAACAATAATTCTAAGTTGAGGATGTTGATGGTGCTGGGAAAATGCAACACATTTCATGCCTAAATTAAGGGATTTTGTTAGTTGTTAATGTGACTTTGTATAGGTTTTATGTGTTTTTATATTGTTATTGCAGAAAAGATAGGTTCGCATGATTTTGCTAAAGTGAAGGACATACGAGCCGTTCTATGAGTCATAACTCAAGATACAAGTCATAGGGTGATCTTGTAGCAAGAAACACAGAGCAAAATCAGAAATCTACTAAGTGCAGCTCAGCCCTATGAGGTCGCTCAACGAGTCATCGGTCTCACTACAACTCGTATAGGTGGATTAATAGCAAGAAATAGAGAGCTTAAAGTTTGGACCAAGAACTGAAGGCCTAGACTACGAGAGGAGCATATGAGTCGTAGACAAAGTAACAACTCGTAGAAGTGGGTCTTAACAGTTATGTCCAAAATGCAAAGTGCCTGATATGATATCATGATTACAACTCGTAGGTCACCCTATGAGTTGTACCTGCGTGACATTCCTGCTTCTAGTTGTCTTGTCTATTTGCTTTTTAGGGTTAAATTGTAAATACTATAAAAACTTTATGATAGTTTTTTCTTGAGGAGAGCTGGTACATTGAATATTATGGGGAACACTTTGAATATTCTTAGGGTTTTTCTAGGGTTTATTGTGGATTCTCCTTTTTAATTTGAGGATCCACTTTTGGGGATTGAAAAAACACACATTGTACTCACTCTTCATTAATCCAAGCTTGTGAGTGGTGTTTTTGTTCTTCATTCTTTTAGGTAAACTCTCAATTCAGTCTTCTATTTGTATTGTTGTTGATTTTTCCTTAGCCATGAGTAGCTAAACACCCACAACTTGGGGTTGTGGGAACCATGAGTAGTTAACTTGAAATAACATAGATTTTGTGCATTTCATTGATTGGGGTTTTGCATGTATTGTTTATTTCCCTTCATCTTGTTTGTTGTTTGGTGGTGGCCAACACCAAACACCGCCTACTATCACGATCCCGACCAAGGTAGTGACGAATAAGAAAAGGGAAGTAAATGACAGGATTCGGTTGATGTATTCTTTTCTATTCAACCAAACCTGACCAAGGAGAGGTTGACTGGGACAATGGGTAACAGTTAGTTGGCACACCATAGTTGCTGACCATGTGTTATGGTGAAATTCGATCTTCACCTTCAAAAGTGGGATGGAACAACCTAAGTTATCGTCTGGCATGTTAAATTAGAGTTGTGTTGTCTAGGGTAATTGAGTCAACAAATCATGGGGAACACAATTCCCAAGTTGTCCTTAAATTTGAGTGCCTTCCTGCATCAATAGTTTAGCTTTTATTTTTGTTCTTGAATTACAAAGAAAACCCCCCATCTAGAGATTTTAGTAATCAATGCTTGAAATGATTGGTAGTGGATCTATATAGTCAAGCACTGTATTCCCTGTGGATTCAACCCTATCCTCTAGTTAGGTTAATTACTGACAATGATTGTTTTCTTATTGGAGGATGAACATCATTAGGTAATGACACCAAGAGTGCCCATTTTGATGGTAAGTTCCAAAGTTCCAAGGGTGGCCGTTTCATCAAGGCCAAGGATATTCTCATGCTCTTAAATGAAGATTTGCCAATGACTACCCAAGGGCCCAAGGTGATGGTGGTATGGAAGGAAAAAAATATACTTTGATTCAACTTAAAGTACAAGGAAGGATGTTTTTGTAAGACTTTTCTTATGCAGACAAAAAATAAAGACCACTATATTTGGGGAATACCTTATGCAATTTCATGCTAAATTATATGATTTAAATAAAGCTCAAATTAATTAGGGAGTTCTACTATGTTTACAAGATGAGTCCAACTCGTGTTCTTCAAGATCAAGGCCTTTTAAAATTATTTGTGTCATATCCCAATTTTCTTAAGTCATGATGACACTTACTATAATCGACCAGGAGGAAAGTCAATCTGTAACTCAGGACTAATAGTAATAGGTTTAAGGGTGGAGACTAGACAAGAAGCAATACATCTAAATATTAATAGAGTATATGAGTGGAATAACTAAAATCTACACAATCTAAATGATCCATCCCAGAACCTGAAAAATACAAGTACAGAGCTATTGCAAAAATAGATACAAGTGCCAAAAATGGACCAAAGCACTAAATACATCAGACTTGTCTCAAAATAACAAAAAACAATCCACAAAGTGTTGAAGAAGATAGAAATGATCCAAAACATCAAGTTCTCACCCCTTAACTCCAAAACAAAGTAGTGCAAACTCAATAAATTAGTATCGGTAACTTGCGTTGGGACCTACATCATGAAAATAGATGCAAAATCTAGTATGATACCAAGCCAAAAGGTAGCTATTAGGCACCATAAGCCATCTTAATAAGAAAAGTAAAAGCAATATAAAAAAATGGAATAAATCAAGACAATGGTTAGTAACTAAAATATAAAGTAAAGTAACAAGATAGATCACATGGGAAAAAACGACGCTAAATAAACCTACAAATCACCACACTTAACTGAGTATCATGACCCAGGCCTAAGGTCTAGATATGACATAGGGAATGGGGAACCAAAGGTTCCTCAAACTAGCCACATAACATACATAGCACATCATTGGTTGTGAAAATATAACTCAAGCATTAACAAACAAGACTAAGAGAACCATGGATTTGAACTCAAGCTATGAGGATTAAAAAGATAGGAATTTCTATCATCTAATCACAAACAAAGACTAAGGAAAGGTAAGTAGGACTCAAGTTATGGGGAAGTAGTGACTTAGAAAGATCATCACAAGCCATCATAATTCATCAAATACATAAAAGGGATAGGGACTGAAGGAAATATCCACTAATACATAATCGTCTCAAGAGTCAACACTTCACAGAATCTAACAACACCTCTAATCATGAGTGGAATCGGAGCCAAGAAATATCCTGGGCTCACCCTCAATATAGATACAAAAGTAAATAAGCTTTTGACATAAGCATGAAAGATATAGTTGTTGTCCTTGAAATGGAAGACTCGCCAATAGTAATTTTCAACCTAACATTTTATCCTTGAGGAGGTAGATGAATAGGAGTTTTGGTCCCTAAATGGTTAGTGTCATGACCCAAATAGGGCCTAGACATGACATGGCGAATGTGGAGCCCGAAGGGTCCCTGAACAAGCCTCTTAACTTATCATTACACATCATAGATCATGAAAGAATTAAATGACATAAAAGAGTAGAAATTGGGGAAATTTGACTAAGGGGAAAGCTTGCATAATATCAAGACCAAGAGGCAAAAGAGTAAGGGCTCCTAACATAGATACATAGCTTCTCCAACAACACCTCTACTACGTAGATAAGAGTGGGAGCCAAGACAAAGCAACTGGGCTCTCCCTCATAGTCAACATAAGCAATAAAAAAGAGTGTCTCATTACATAATAAGAGAATTATAGAACAACGTCCCTGGAATTGAATATTTACCAACTAGCTTGAATGATACCGAACTAGCCATGTGGAGGAGGAGGATAATCAACTTGGGCTTTGATTCTACATGGTGAGATCATTTAGGAAAGAGTATGTGTTAGTACATTTGAATGTACTAAGTATGTAGGATGTAATGCAACAACAGATAATCATCATAATCAAATGCATAACAATAGGCAATAGGCATCATATAACAATATGGCATGTATAATCAATGCTTAAGTAAAACATGCTCAAGTAACTCATGCATATATAGGATATCATATGTGTAGAAGAGACCAAACAAGATTTCCAAAGTACAAACCCCTTAGTTGGTTGATGATGATCTCACCCCTTCACCATGGTGGCGAAGTACGAAACCCTCACATGGTTGATGATAATCTTACCCTATAACCCTGCTGGCGAAGTACAAACCCCTCACATGGTTTATGAGTACAAACCCCCATCTCGGTTATCCGGACTCTTAGTCCCCCGGATCAGGCATGGTCTATTGCAACACTTTATATAGAACATATCATTTACATAAGCTCATGTCATCTTTATAACATCAATTATAGGATATCTCATGCTTAGGACCTTCAATTCCTCAGGAAACCATATTGAGACATTTTATCAAGCACTTAGAGGGTGTGCAATGCTAGTGTAAAACCATGCAATTCAAGAGTGAAATCATGCTTGAAGATTCAACGTTAAACCATCAAATAGGTACTTGGTAATACACCCTTAAGCAACATACATAAAAACCCTTCATCAAACCTCACAATAGATCTTCGTTTCAAAGACCAAAACATAGCAAAGCAGTCATAATTTCACAAACCCCAACATAGTGTGCACTGATTTTCATAATGGATATGACCCATGAGTTAATGATATCTAAATCATGCAATTTGTAAGAAAAGGAAATTTGGGCATCATGAGTGAAAGGAATCTATGAAAGAAACCCACATACCTTGACTTTGGAGAACCCTTGAAAAAGATCTGAGATGGAGAGTTGAAGATTGAATGACATCCTTGATGAAATCCTTAAGATTGGTCTTGAGTTTTGGGACTTGATTTTAGGGTGGAATATGAGTCTTAAGTGTTTGAGAAGATATTGTGGAATGTTAAGGATGCTATGAGGGCAGAATAAGTCTAAGTATAGGTATTTTCACGTATGGGAACCCTTAGGCCCAACACATAAAAGTCTTGGACCGAAGTCAAAAATCAGGATAGTTTTAACATTAGTGCGTGTCGCGGAAGGATGGCGCACTTACACTATTTTTGAGCTCGCTTTGAAAATTAGGATTTTGCTAGGTTAGACCCATCTCTCACTCAATTTTGCACTCTAAACAAAGATATGAAGTCAGATTTTCGAGATATCACATGGATTTTGAGATATATGAAAATTATGATTTCGGGCACTTTCGAGGCACATTTTCGGGCACTTTTTGGGTCGTTTCAATATCTCCCCCTTGGGAACATTCATCCCAGAATTCAAAAGAAATATACATGACAAGATTAATCATGAAAAAATCATCCCTAACAAGAATTCAACATTACATTTAAATCACCATTTTCAAAATCTCAACATAAGTGTAAAATTATCATAAATTTACCAACTTAAACATGAATGCATATGAATGACATAGGGGAAGAAACATATGATTTGAAATCACATAAAGAACTTAGTCGCTATCTAAGGCTTGATTATAGTGAATGAGATAAGAATATCACTCCTGTAAGACCACCTTGGCTTCCTTAGAGACTGTCACGCCCCAAAGTCTGGTTAGGGCGGACTGGCACCCGTTGCCGATAAGGCTCGGGAGAACCAACTTATATCTAA
>JAOTQR010150294.1:0-19298 GCA_025774065.1 Solanum ossicruentum
AGAATTGTTCATGTCGTCACGTGGGTTTGTATCAATAATAGTGCCTAATCGGCACTAGTCGCGGCCCCGGGGTCGGGCTGTGACAATACATCTCAATTGACTCATCTCAACTCAGCCTTATAAAGGCTCTCATCATTCAATCAGTCTCAGAGAGACTCTAATCATCTCACCATTCAACATCTCAATCAACAATTCAAGGATTTGAACAATCATTAGGGATCGATCGAATAGACAAATCATTAGAGTTCATTTAGGGAGACTCAAGAACTATCAAGTTCTATCAACTCATCATCATTCTCACATCTCACTCTCAATCACAATCCCAATCGAGGCTCTAGACTCAATCCTATCTTCTTTCATGCAATCATTAAGAATCAGATAGGGTTATGCAATACTTCAAGTAAAACATTCAATTCAAGTAAACAAATTTATGATGATCATCAACATATGAAGATACATGTAAATAATCTAGTTTTCAAGAAAATATTCTAGAAATCATGCATATTGACTCAAGAACCTTTAATCAACCATCTAAGACCACCTATGGGGCAGGTGAGAGGACAATCTCATGTTTTTATTTAGCCTTATATACCTGGGTTCAAAGCTCTCCAATTCAACTGTCAAGAATTTCCCAATCTTGTGTTCTTCTTTCTTCTCTCTCAAGCCCTATCTTTCAAGTATAATGAAAAAGGACTTAGAATGTAGGTTTTGACCCTATTTGATTATCAAAATGACCTAGATGGGTTGTGGTTCATGTTTAAAAGAGGTGGGGAAAAGTCCATTATGCCCCTCCAAAGAAATAAATTTTAAAACTTGAAGTAACACGTCGGAGTAACAGGTCCGCGATGCGGACCTGTCACCCATTATTGATTTTCAAAAATTATCCTGTCAAAATTTTGAGAAAAGTATAAGTGTGGGTGCGCTTTGGGTTTACATTGCGAAGCCGTTGCATACCCTCACTATTTTGGTTCTGCGATAGATCCGCGTAGCAGGCCTGTCGCGTACCCTCACTATTTTGGTCGATTTTTTTGAAAATAATTTTGATCAGGTCGAGAATATTTTTTGAATTAATTTTTCACGCTGATCGCAAATTCGATCTTGGATTTCCAATCGAACTTGGGAAGATGTGTTACGCGCACGTCTCCGCTCTAGAGTTATTTTGGTAATTTTACTCGGCGTCACAATACGTTTAGAACTCATTAAATTTAAATTATACATATTTTCGTTTCTAAGCATACTGTTAGATTTTTAAATCAATGAATGGATGCAAATTCTTTTTAAGTTGAGGGTGCATAAGACTCTTTCTACCCTTAAAAGATATTAATAAGATTGCATACGAGTTATTCTCCTTAAATTTTATTTGTGAAATTCCATTGTGATGTTGTCATACATGGATGTAGGATTGTCAATATTTTTTTCTTACACTCTTGTAAAGAAAGGCTATATGCGTTATTGATATCTGCATAGACATTGGAATTTTATAGGATTCTACAAAATTAGTCCTATTTCAGTTAAAATTTCTTGGAGACTATTCTAACCCAAACCTTAGTTTATACTTATATAAAGAATTTTATATTCTTTGAAAGAGGTATCTCAGAAATCCTATGAATTGTTGGGATATTTATAAAGAGATCAAAATATACTAGACTCTTCTTGAAAATCAGATACTTCAAGAAGATCCATATAAATCACAAATCTTTGTATGGAGATCAAGTCTAAATTATCCTAGTTCGAGAAATAAACCATTAATGATCCTCGAATCACAGAGAAACTTTAGGAGAGAAGAATCAAGAGAGGTACAGATTTCTACCCACATTGTTTATGAATAAAATTATGTTCTTCATATTTTATTGATAATTGCAATTTATATTTCATCACTTTAAAATTTGTTGCAAACAAACTGATATATCTAGTGGGATAATCTCTACTTTCCATCTCAACTTTTCAAGCATCAAAGAATATGGCAATGGCTTTCGAGAAGATCAACTCCCTATCAACTTCCTCCAAGACTACAGACTCTAAGTTCTCTGTTCAAGTAGAAGGAATCGTCGGTGTTACTTTTGGAAGTGTTTGAATTATTACAAGGAGCAAAGATACTATGCTGGGACAATAAACATTGCGAGTGTTGTACACATTATCTCCTAATTTTGAAGCTTCAACCCCAAAAGGAGCAAGGTCCTTTACAAATGCTTCAAAAGAAAAAAAGTGTTGTTGCTGAGTAGATCAAGAAGACTTTAGCTCTACTTGAGATCTTTTGTTCCAAGAACTCTACTGCAAAGAAATACCATGACTCAACTAAAGAGTCTTCTCCATGTGCATTGCATAATGTGAGCCCTCTGAAGATCAACTTTGGGTTTAACTCATGCTACTCTTTAATGCCTCCAACTATCATGCAAGTGGTGGCAACTTATGCTTCATCCATGGAGGAACAAGTAACAAATCCGACAAAGATGGTTGAAGGATTGACTAAGATTGTGTAACACCAAGAGTCTCGCGTGCTAAGTTGATGAATAGGGTAGATAGCTTACTAGATGGAGAATCTAGTTGTGCACTTGGGAAGGGTATTGAAATTCAAGACATTAAGCATGTGTAACACCAAGAGACTCACATGACGAATTGATAGATAAGGTAGATGTCTTACTAAATGAGGAATCTAGCCATGCACCTCGAAAGGGTATTAAAATTCAAGAGACTGAAAATCCTTTGAAGCAAGAACTACCTATCAAGGAGATGCCTGTTTTTGCTGAAGAAATGATCCCACTCGATCAATTAAAGAATTTCATTGAAGGGAACAACAAAGACAAGTTTGAAGTCTTTGCCAAGTCTTTCCATATGTATGCCAAACTTTACACTGCAAGGATTGATAGCCTTAAAATGCTTGCCGGTTATCGACCTCCTCGATTTCAATAGTTTGAGGGCAAAGGAAATCCAAAGCAATATGTTGTATACTTTATGGAGACATGTAATAACGCTGGGACCTATGAAGACTATCTCATCAAGTAGTTCGTCCGCTCCTTAAAAGGACATGCCTTTTACTGGAACACGAATCTAGAGTCTTATTCTATTGATAGTTGGGACTTACTAGAGCATGAGATTCTCAATTAAGCATAAGGTGCATAGTGAACATGGTAACACACATAAATACTCGCCAAAAGAAGGATAAACCAGTCATTAACTTTACAAACTGATGGAGAAACTAGAGCCTCAATTGCAAATATATACTTGGTGAAATTTCTACAATAGAAATGTGTATGAAAGGAATATACTGGGGGCTTCTGTAGATCTTACAATGAATTAAGCCAAAGTCCTTTGAAGATCTAGCTATCATGCTCACAATATGGAGTTAAGCATGTCTTCTGCGGGAAAAGATATGATGCTTGTTCATAATCTTCACAAAGGAAATGACAAGCAAAAATCCAAGAAATGGAGAAAATTTTGTGCTTAGAAATGGCAACAAGGAATCCATGAACGTCGATGCATCGCCCATGAGGTTCACTACAAAGGAAAGTAATAAGCAAAGTGTGAAGAAAACTTTTCAAGGGAGTCCAAATTGAAAGTTGACTCTAAGGGAGACATAAGGAAAGAAATCTCCCTTTCTATATTCTGATGTCTCTGAACTTTTTGATAAATTAGTAGAGCTAAAACTCATTGAGCTGCTAGAGATGAAGCAGCCCGATGAAGCTGGATAGACTAATGACCTAAACTACTACAAATATCATATACTTTTGGGTTATCCTCTCAAAAAAGTGTTTAGTCTTTAAGAAAAAAGTAATACAATTGGCTAGGGAAGAGAAGATTGTCCCTAGTGATGAGAAATCAAGTTCTAACCAAATCTCTATCACTTTTGGCTCGCTTGACACAGTCCAAATATATACCTTTGAAAAAGAGAAGTAATTGGAGCCAATCAAAACCCAAACCAATAAAGATAATGATGAAGGTTAGATTCTCGTGGCTAGATGGAGATGTAACAAATAAGCAAAAGTTAGTCAAGTATTTAAGAAAGCAACGTTGGAAGTGCATCACCACCAGAAATTACGATCTCCTATGACTTTTGGGTAGTTCTTACCAAATTGCTTTCCCACAAAGACTATCCAAGATGACAACAAGACATCATGTTTTAATATTAACAAAGGAGAAATAATAGATAAAACTTCATGAAGGATGTCTCCCATGGACAATGTATAAGCAATGTGTCACTATCCGAACCTGGTCCTAGTTGTGACATGGAAAATTTGACACCTGAAGGTGTCCTATCTAAGCGTTGTGTTCATATCATAGGCATACATAAGGTAAAGTAAGCAAATAATAAGAGAGTAGCAAACGAAACATAACCACATATGATTCAAAAAGCTTACTTTAGGAAAAAATTACATCATCATAAGGTCCAATGTATGCCTCTTCATAATGATCCTGGTAGTGACTAGAACATAGCTTACTAACTAGCCCTCAAGATGTACATAAAAAAGTCCATAAAGTCTCATCAGAAAAGAAAATACCATATGAAAGGTGCTTGTTCCCGAAGCATGGGAACTCATAAACAAGTCTTCAAGCTCAACTCCGAATCTAGCCATGAAATGAAAGAGTAGTCTTGTTGTCCATCCCTACATGGATAGATCATATAGGTGAAAAAGTATGCATTAGTATATGAAATGTACTAAGTATGTAGATATGCCATGGAATAAGGGACATGCAACATAGTATCAATATGCATAATCATAATTAATAGAATAAGGACACAATATGAATGATCAATGTATGTTTAAAACCATGAGAAGAAACAATGTCAAAACGATTCTAATCCTTGAATACATATGTGGAATAAGACTATAACTGATAATAGGACCATGCAAACTATTACATGGAATTGCCGCGATGTTACATCTACACTGAGCAAAAAAGGAGTCTACTTTGCCAAGGTAGACTCAATCCTACCCTTTAGGCTTATCCCTAGCATAATGAATGTCACATGAACATAAAAGATCCCATCCTTTGGGCTTAACCTTAGTATGATGAGTATTACATGAATATAATGCTAAATGGATCCATTAGCTAGCCTTATAGGCACATAATCATAAACCAATGGTGACACATATTTATGAGACTTGATGATTTATATAAAGATCCTTGTGGGTAGTCCCCCTCATACAAACTTATTCGGTGCTAAGTCATATCCACAGAATACATGTTCAAGCACATAATAGCTTTCAACGTAATTTGTACTTTATCAAAATCCTACTTGCATAGCTTTGAAAACAGTCATCATAACCTCATGAGAACAATACATGCAATAAGAATAGTTCAGTTACATGGCTTTCACATAATGTAGATATACTCTCATCTTGTCATCATCATTCCATAAATATTAGGCTCTTAAACACTCTAATCATCATATTATTATCTTCATAAACTCATCAGCATAGTCATAGCATCATCATCATAATTAAACATGCTTTTCACACTTAGATAGTTCATAAAAATGATAGCTTCTTCATAAGAAACAAGGGTCATATGTGGTTTCATAAGTAACAAACTTAAAATCATGCAATTAGATAAAATTCATAGAGGAATCGTGAAATTCAAATCAATTGGATCATTAATAAAGGAAACCACATCAATTCAATAAGCCCAAATCATCATATTCTTGAAATCATATACTTTACACTTGAAATTCATAGAAATCATGTAATTCATTCTTCATAATTCATGCATAGCTAGGTATAATAACCATATAATAATTATAATCCATTCATTTGGATTCAAGTCATAAAAATCCATAAGCAATCATTATGAAACCTTGAGAAAAGGAGGTTTTAAATTAGGCTTCATGGATAAAACTATTCGATGAATGGATCCCTACATACCTCAAGCGAGAATACTTAAACTTAAACATGAAATTCTGAAAATCCTTAAGTCAAACCTTCAAACCCTAGCTTTAATGGAGGAATCCACAGAGAGAGATTTTTTGGAACTTTGGGAGAGATTTTTTAGAGTGTTTAAGTTTGAATGAATTAGAAATAGGATTTATAGAAGTTTTTGTCAGTTAAGTTAGTTTGAAGAGCCAAAACAATGTAGGTTATGAGTTAAATGGACTTAATGGCCAAAACAACACTTCATTAAAATTGCCAAAGCCATTCACGAGACCCCATCCATGAGGCCATAATAACAGCAACAACTCAAGGGTTATTGTCGTGGAACTTGTGTCACAAGATCTGAGCTACTGGAATTGCATTTCAAAGCATGATGACCCATCCACAGTTCGTAGTCCCTTTCATGGCCCATGAAACCCTACATATAGTATCTTTTAATCTTAGAAAAATTTCGTTCCTCAGGGTTTGCATTTACAATCCCATCAATAGGCCATGATTTTATTCACGATCCGTGCTGTTAATTGTGGAATGAATTCTATTGTATAACCCTGCAGGTTGTATGGTACATATATTAAACTATGGACCATATTGTTTATACATGGTATGGAAGGTGCGAATTCTAGTAGCTCTACTTTTGTGATATGAGTTCTACAAAGTCAAGGCATGAGCCATAGTTAGAAAGATGGCCGATAGACGTGGTCTCGTGAACGGGTTGTCAACTTTTAATAAAGGGATTTTTGGATATTTCCATTTTGTTTAACTCCCAAATTACGTCTTTTAGATTCTCCTATCTAACTTAACTGACCTAACTCTTGAAAATCCTATTCCTAATTCATTCTACCTCATTTACTCTGAAAATTCTCTCAAGGGCTCTCAAATATTTCTCTCTCTAGATAAGGACTCCATTAAAGTTAGGGTGCCAAGCTATACTAAGGATTTTAATATTTTTTCTGCTCCAAATTTCTAAGGTTCTCTCTTGATGTATGCAGGATTTCATTGACGGACTAGATTCATTCATGAAGCCCAATCCAAAACCACATTTTTTTCTCAAAGTTTCATGATGAATTTTTATGGAGTTTTATGATTTGATTCATAATAGTTGGATTATGATGTCCACATATGATTATACTTATTTATGCATGAATTATGAAGACTTACATTACTTATATGGTTTTCATAGTGAAAATATATGATTACAATTATATGATAATTAGTGTTTGTTAAATTGATGTGGTTCCTTTACTAATGATTCGAATTGATTTCAATTGCATAATTTCTCTATGAATTTCATCAAATTTTCATGGTTTTAAGTCAATTCCCCATGAACCCAAACATGGCTCAAGTTTTCTATGAAAAAGCTATGACTTTCTTGAATATGATTTTGAGTATGGAAAGGCATGTTTTAAATAGTAATTACAATGATGATGTTATGATGATATGATAATGAGGGTGATTAAGGCCCTAATGTTTATGATGATGACAAGAAGGCGAGTACATTCACACACTATGAAAGCTATGTATATGGATTGTTCCTATAATATAAAATATTTTCGCGAAGTTATGATGACAATTTAACTAACTGTGAAAGTATGAAAGTTGGAACTATGTCGAAAGCTATGTATATGCATAGTTTATGTACTCAGTGGGATATGACTTAGCACCGAGGGGTACTGGTAGATTCAATTATCCCATAACTACATACAATTGTAGGAATGATGTTCATATTTATATGCCTTAAAAGTGTGCTAATGGATCCATATAGCTTTTAATGTGACACTCACCATGCTAAAGGATAGAATCAAATGATGGGTTCAGATCAAGCTAGGATAGAGCCTATTGGACGAGGATCGAGTCTACCTTGGCAAAGTAGAGTCTTCTTTTTCTTTGTGTAGAGGGAATATTGACATTCCATGTAATAGTTTGCATAGTTATATTGTCAATTATTGTCTTATTACTACATATGTATGTTAGAATTATGAAGGATTTTGATAATACTTCAATTCATGGTTTTTAAACTTGCATTACTCATGCATATTGTATCCTTACTCTATTGATTAAGATTATGTATATTGATATGATGTTGTGATGTCCCTTGATGCATGACATACCTACATACTTAGTACGTTCCATGTATGATCACATACATCTTTGCCTATATGATCTAACCATGTAGGGACAAATGACAAGGCAACTCTTCCATTTTGTGGATAGTTCAGAGTAGGGCTTTTGAAGACTTGTTGGTGAGTTCCCATACTTTAGGAAGAAGCCCCTTCTTATGATGACGTTTTCCTTATGTTTAGACTTTATGATTTCTCTTTTGATGTATATCCTGAGGATGAGCTAGTAGGCAATGTTTTAGTCCCCACCAAGATCTTATAAAGTAGAGACATGTTTTGGACATTATGATTAATGCAATTTCTCCTAAGGGAAACTATGATTTCTATATTGATATATTTTGCTTACTTATTCTCTTATGTTATGCTTACTTTACCTTATGTATGCTTATGATGTGAACATGATGCTTGGATGGGATGCCTTTGCGTGTTGTATTTACTATGTCATGGCTAGGCCTTAGGCTCGGGTCGTGATATCCAATAACTTCAAAAATTTTCCAACTTCCTAGACTTAGGTCCACAAGACCTTCCTATGACCAGTGGTCCAATCCATGAGTCGTAGATTATCTCTTGACATCTGCAGGATGTTAAAATATCTCCCTCTTACGATCATTCGTCAAATAAGACAAAAGCAAGTTAGTAGAGTAGAAACATAGCCATCAACCTATAATGAATGCAAAATGTGACATAAACATCATTTCTATAAAATCATTAAAATTATACATTCAAGTATCATTCAAAAAAAATCTCATGATCGTGCATGCATGCAATATGATAAGGGGATACGTATAAATGATAATTTGGAAGAATGGATCATATTCAGTACCTTGGACTTGAATAGAATGAAAGAGGTAGGGATATCATCCATTATGGCCGCCTTGGCTTCCTAAATAGCCCTCTCAACTTGTTGGTTTCTCCACAATACTTTCACGGATGTAATTTCCTTACTCCTTAATCTCTTTACTTGATTGTCTAAAAACTCAACCGATACTTCTTCACAGGTCAAATACTCCTCAACAGACACATTATCTAATGGATTGATAGAATTAGGATAAACCATGCATATTTTTTAACATCGAGACATGAAACACCAGATGAACCATAACTAAACTCCATAGGAAAATCTAGCTCATAAGCTACCTCTCCAATTCTTTTCAATATCTCAAAAGGTTCCAAATATCTAGGACTCAGTTTGCCCTTTTTACTAAATTGCATTACCCTTTATAGTGAGAAAACCATCAAATATACCCAACCACCTTCCTCAAGTTCATGATCCCTTCTTCTAACATCGTCTTATGACTTTTAACGACTTTTGGAAGCCTTAAATCTTTCCCCTATGACTTTCATTTTCTCCATAGCATCAAGTACCAAATTCGTTCCAATCAAGGATATCTCTCCAAGCTCAAACAATCCTATTGGGGTCCTACACTGCCTACCATACAATGCTTCAAATAGTGCCATATCAATACTTGAGTAGAAACTATTGTTGTAAGAAAATTCAATAAGAGGTAAGTGATCATCCCAACTTACTTTTAAATCAACCACACAATTTCTCAACATATATTCCAATTTTTAGATTGTCCTTTCAGCTACCCCATCCGTTTAAGGATGAAATGCGGTACTTAGTTTCACCTTTGTGCCAAGACTTTTTTGGAAAGATTTCTAAAAACGCAAAGTAAATTGAGCACCGTAATCTGATATTGTCGACAAAGGTACCCCATGCAACCTTACAAATTCTTGAATGTAGATCTTAGCATAAAATTTGGCACTATAAGAAGTCTTTACCAACAAAAAGTGAGTTATTTTTCTCATTCTATCAACAACTATCCATATTGAGTCTAATTGTTTCCTAGTCTTCGGCAAACCTGTAATGAAGTCTATATTCACTTCCTCCCATTTCCAAGTAGGCATCTCAATATCTTGGGCCAACCCACTCCGCCTTTAGTGTTTCACCTTCACTTGTTGACAATTTCCACACCCCATCACATATTTTTCTATACCTTTCTTCATACCATCCCACCACTGCACTTCTCACAAATCTCTATACATTTTTGTAGATCCCAAATGAATAGAATACTCAGAATTATGAGCCTCATGAAGTAACTTTTCCATTAGGCCATCTACATTAGGGGCACACCCCCACACTTGCTAACAAAGCACTCCACATCCCCCTTGTGAGAAACCTCAACCTTCTTTCGACCACTAACTTCTTTAATTCCACCAAATTAGGATCCATGTTTTGTTATGCTTTGACTTCTACTATCTAAGACGATTCTACCCCATTTTGTACAGGTACATCATCATTATTCTAGCCACTCAACCTTACTCTCAAATGAGCCAAATGATGCACTTGTTTTACCAACTCTTTATTTCTACTCTCAACGTGTGCAGTGATGCCCATAGACGCCTACTCAATGCATTGGCCACAAAATTAGCCTTGCTAGTGTGATACATTACACTCATGTCATAATCCTTCCAAAGTTTCAACCATTTCCTTTGCCTTAGGTTCAAATCTCTTTGATTAAACACATATTGCAAATTCTTGTAGTCGGTGAATATATCAACATGCACTCCATAGAGATAATATTGCCAAATCTTCACGGCAAACACAACAACCAATAACTCAAAATCACGAGTCGAACAATTCCTTTCATATACTTTTAATTGTCTTGAGTCATAGGCGATGACTTTCGCATGTTGCATCACGGCACAACCCAAGCCTATATGTGCTGCATCATAATACAAACAAAACCATCCAGACCTTCGAGAAATGTCAAATAGGAGCCAAAGTAAGACAATCTTTCTATATTTGGAAACTCTTCTTACATTCATCGGACCATTAAAATTTCACCTTCTTTTGGGTCAGCTTAGTCAAAAGAGGGGCAATAGAGGAAAATCCTTCAACACAACTACGATAATAATCGGCTGAGCCCAAAAAGCTCCTAATATCAGATGGAAACATTGGTCTGGTCCAATTTTTCACCACCTTTGTCTTCTTTGGATCAACTCTTATACCATCATCCGAAATAATGTGGCCAAGAAAAGTCACTTCCCTTAGCCAAAACTAAAACATACTAAACTTGGAAAAGAGTCGCCTATCTCTTAATATTTGCAACACAATCCTCAAATGATCCTCATACCCTTTGATATCCCGTGAATAGATCAATATATCATTTATGAACACAATAACAAACATATCCAAATATGGCTCGAATATCCTATTCATCAAGTGCATGAAAGTGGCAGGGATATTTGTTAATCCAAATGACTTAACCTAGAATGTAAATTGACCATACCGAATTCTAAATATTATTTTAGGGATGTCATCTTCCTTAACCCTCAATTTGTGATATCCAGACCAAAGATCTATCATTGAAAAGTAACTTGCACCTTGTAGTTGATCAAATAGGCCATCAATCCTCAGAAGTGGATACTTGTTATTGATAGTCACCTTATTCAATAGTCGATAATCCACACATATCCGAAGTGAACCATCCTTCTTTCTTATAAACAACATGGGAGTACCCCATCGAGACATACTAGGCCTTATGAACCCTTTATCAAGCAAATCCTTTAATAGTTCTTTCAATGCTTTCAATTTCACTGGGGCCATTTGATATGGAGGAATAGAAGTTGTATAGGTTCTGAGTAAAAGATCAATACCAAAGTCTATTTCCCTTACAGGAGGAATATTAGGAAAATCATTGATGAAGACATCGAAAAAACTCATTAATTATAGGGACCAAATCAAGAGTTGGGATATTGGACTTAACATTCATGACTTAGAAAACATGATCTATGCAACCTTTGGGAACCATTTTCATAGCCTTCACATAACTTTCCCTTAAACACTGAATTTGTCCCCGTCTACTCAAGGATAGGTTCATTAAGAACTCATAATGTGACATTATGGGTTCTACAATCAATAGAAGCATAGGATGCATGCAACCAATCTATACCAAGAAGAATATCGAAATCGCTCATATCAAATTCAATAAGATCGTATGGAAAGACTTTATATAAGACCGACACGGAACAACATCTATAGACTTTCTTGTCTAGGATTGACTCACCAATTAAAGTGTATACCAAACAAAGTTATAATAAGACTGCTAGAGGCACATCAAAATTTATGGCAAGGTAAGGAGTGACAAAAGACATGTTAACATTGGGGTCAAGCAAAGCATACACATCATGATCACAAGACTCTTAACATACCAATAACTACATTGGGAGACTCCTCAACCTCTTGCCTAGCATGCAAAGAATAGAACTAATTCCCACATGGACCACCTTCTTGAGATTGGGAACCTTGTTGTACTTGCCCTTTTAAAACTATTTGTCTTTGTTGACGCCCTTCGTTACACTTGTTAGCAATATTAGGACACTCGATAATCTTGTGCCCTATGTTTTCAACACCAAAACATTCACCAAAGTTCGGAAAGTTTTAGACCAAGGTGACGCTCAATGGGAGCTCTCACAGTCCATTGCGGCTCTACAGACTATGTGAGGCCTCCTTGGAGTGACCCTTGGCCTTGTGTAGGTATTGGAGCATAATCATGGAGTTTTGGACTAAGTCATGCCACACATAGACCCAACACGAGTCATGTGAGGCTTCACGGATCCAGTGGAGGGCTGTGTGGTAGCCTTAGTCTTGAAATTCCACAGTTTTGGGACCAAGTAAAGCGAGACAGCCAAGTATACGGTCCGTATAGGGTGGCACAACCCGTATACCTCCCCGTATGGCTTCTAGAGTGAAATGTTTTTCTAAGTATCGAATCGCTGTCTCTAAACTTCATCGTAAAGAAATTTTTTAAGTGGAGAGGTACCGCCAAGTGTACGGACCATGTGGCTTTGTATGGTCAGTACTACCTTCCGTATGGATGCTACGTTGAAAAGAATTCTAAGTTTGGGATTATAGTTTCAAATCTTCGTCAACTGAAATTTCTCCAAGTGTTGGATCACAGATATGTGTACAGTCCGTATAGTATTTCATAGACTGTATGGTCCCCTATGAGATGAAAAATTTATTTTTTCAACTCATTTCATTAATAGCATTTTCATAATTATGATTTATCCTAAGGGTCTTTTATGACCTTCTTTGCTACTTAAGGAGTTTCAAATGACCTATACTTTATTCCGTCATTCACATTCATTCCTCACACTTAGAATGATATTGAACCCTCTTAAGAACACTCTCTGAAAGGATCCCTTGTGAATCTAAGTTCGCGAATCAAGAGAAGACTCATTCTTCTTCAAATTTCTTCTTAAAACTTCTTCATTAGCTAAGGTATGTGAGATTGATTCTTAGTCCCTTTCAACCAAGAAGACCCAAACTCTTTTACGCTCAATTTCATGAAATTTTAGCTCACTTTAAATATGAGTTTTGAATATTATTATTTATTAAATTCAATTGATGTATAGGCTATATTTTAATATTGATTTTAACGTGATTTAAGCCCTAATATGATGGATTGCATTGAAGTTATGAACTTATGGATGTGCATGTCCCCTTTAAAGCTTGATATATGCATGGGTAATCTATATTATGATTTAAATGTGAACTTTACTTATGTTTTTACTTGAACTTCCTAATGTTATTTTTTATTTAAGTTTGAATCACTATTACCCATGTTATTCTCATCTCATTCATAGCATAACATATATGACTATGATTTTTATGAAGATTATGAAGTAGATTAAGCCCAATTATGTTTATGTATACAATTTTGATAAGATTATTGTTATGACAAGAATGTAATCACATAAATATCTATGATTATAGCTCTGTGAGAAATTATGGGTGTTTACAGCACTATGTTTAGGGAGCATCAATTGAGGATTGAGGTGGAGTGGG
The DNA here is from genome assembly GCA_025774065.1 of Solanum ossicruentum. NCBI lineage: Eukaryota > Viridiplantae > Streptophyta > Magnoliopsida > Solanales > Solanaceae > Solanum > Solanum ossicruentum. Next base: position 13,839 of record JAOTQR010150294.1, read on the forward strand.
CTATCCCCAAGGGTCCATACTCATTTCTCCAGAAGGTGCTCCAAAAGAGCTATCCCTTTGCATGAAATAATGATCATAAAGTATGATTTGGCTTTTTAGCCTAAGTATGCAAGAATATGAAATATGATTTGGCCATTACGCCTAAGTATGCATTGGTATGTTTTGAAAGAATAACGCTTCTTTTACAAGCATGTATATATATGTATTGTAATGGAATAATGACCTAGCACCGATGCAATTGGAGGCAGAGTAGGCTATCCCCAAGGGTCTGTACTCCTTTCTCTTGAATATGTGCCTATCATAGGTATGTTTATTGCCCTTTGTGGATAATAAATGATCATGGATCTACCTTTGGCAAGTAGACCACTTCTTTATCCGTTGTGGGGTAGACGACAGAGTTCCAAGTCATAGATCACTTGGTCTTATGTCGGTTATGGTCCCAAACTCAATATATGTATGAAGTATTTTCGTATTCATGCATCATGTAAGCGTGCACACATACACACATATATTATTCCTTTGTTATATGATTCTTTCTATATATGTTCCCTTGTCATCTAACATTGCAATGTAGGTGAATGAGTTCATATCCATTGCATTCCCACATACTTAGAACATTCAAATGTACTAAAGCATATCTTTTGTCTATATGATCTAACAATGTAAAGATTGAGGACTACCTTCATCTATCGTACGATTAGCTTCGATCTTGAGATTTGCTTGTTGTGGCGAGTTCTATCTTCCAAGGACCAACTACCACTCCTCTATCTATGGTGCTTTTTTTGTGTTGTTTACTTTGAGGATGAGTTTGGGGTATGTCTTGGTACCCATCCTATCTTATGACCAGAGACATTTTTGGACATCTTGTAAACTCTTTTTCATTTATATGCTAAGTGTTGTATTTGGAGATTATGCTTATGGATATGACTACGTATTGGTTATCATTGTGTGGATTTGGCTATGAATAATATGATATTATTATATGCTATGATATGAAAGATCCTAAGTCCTGAATTTTCCCCATAGAGTGACGTGTTATGTTAATCCATGTTACTCATTTTCCCTATGGCAACCTCATAGCGTGAGTCCTATTTTACTATCCCTTAGAATTATGTGTTTACTATCTATATGCGCTTCTGAACCGATGATGTGTGAATGGATGCTATGAGGCTTGTTTAGGGACTCTCGGATTTGCATTTGCTATGCCACTCCTAGCCCCTAGGTTCGAATCGAGAGACTTAGGAGGAATAGTAGTACCTTTCACAATTCACCTTGCATCTTAGGGTTAGACACCCTTTCTTTAACAAACCTTTGAGAAGCACCCTTGGATGACCCTTGGCATTGTTAGAAATCCCCTCCACCAGACTTAGTATGTGAAAATCCACCATCATAACAAACTCTTATGGATTCCCTGATCGTCATCTTTTCAAGTTTCTAACCCTCCACTTGTTTGGCATACGTCATGAGCCTAGAAATATCCATCTTCTTAATGAGCGTCATATCTTACACTCCATCTTTACCAAGACAGATGCACCCAAGGTGAATTTATTAGTTTGGGCCCTAGAGTCAGCTACCAAGGAAGGAGAATACTTGGATGATTTCATGAACTTGAGGGTATATTCCCTCACAATCATACCACCTTGCCTCAAATTCATGAACTCCATAACGTTAGCTTTCCTTAGTTTAATTGGGAAGAAACAATCAAGGAAAATGGCCTTAAACTTCTTCTTATCAATAGACCCATCTCCAACTCTCCTAGATTTCCATTGTGTGAACTAAACTTGTGCAATTCCCTTAAGTTGATGAGCCCAATTTGACTTTCTCCTTGGAAGACACTCCCATAATCTCCACCACCCTACAAACTTCATCAATGAACTCTTATGGATCCTCATCCACCTTGGAATCATGGAACTTTGGGGGATTTATCATAGCAAAATCTCTTATTCTAGAAGTTGGAGTCAGAGTCTTGGGAGAAGTAACAACTTGAGTTAACATAGTGATAGTAGCTCTAAACTCATCATTAGTAACTTGGTTGGTTTATGGGCCTTAAGAAACTTGAGGGGTCACAGGAACTTGGTCCTCATGAGCACCAACTCCCCTAGGAAATGGAGCACTTCATAGAGGCATATTCTAAAAATATCTAAGGACAATCATTAGGATATGAAAGTCTTGAAGGCATAACGTAAATCACAAAAGAAATGAAGGCTTCCTAAACATCTCATAGCCTTTCGCTCATGGATGTGGTACACTTTACACCAATGAACAAGATTTTACTAGACGCGGCATATTGGACTCTCTAAGATGCTTTCAAACATTGTGCTTTAATAGTAATTTTGTCATGATCTGAACTTAGGACCTACTCGTGACATGGAGAATGTGACACCTGATGGCGTTCCATCCAAGTCTTATCTTCATATCGTAAGCATACATAAAACAAAGTAAGCAAATGATAAGAGAGTACTAAGCGAAATATAACCTCATAGTCTAAGCTTCCCTTAGGGGAAACTTACATTATCATAAGGTCCAATACATACCTCTAAACAATGATCTTCGCAAGGACTAGAACATAACTTACTAGCTCACTCTCAAGATGTACATCAAAGAAAAAACCATAAAGCCTCACAAAAAAGGAAAATATCATATGAAAGGGGCTTGTTCCAAAGAATGGGAACTCACCAACAAGTCTTCAAGCTTAACTTCGAATCTAGCCATGAAATGGAAGAGTAGTCGTTGTCTGTCCCTACATGATTAGATCATGTAGACAAAGAAGTATGCATTAGTACGTAAAATATACAAAGTATGTGGGTATGCCATGAATCAAGGGACATCACAATATAGTATCAACATATATAATCATAATCAATAGAATAAGGACAAAATATGAATGATCAATGCGTGTTTAAAACCATCAGAAGAAACATCATCAAAACCACCATAATCCTTGCATACATATGTGGGAAATAAGACTATAACCAACAATAAGATCATGTAGAATATTATATGTAAATTTTGATGTTCTCTCTACACCAAGAAAAAGAGGAGTCTACTTTGCCAAGGTAGACTCGACCTACCCTTTAGGCTTATCCCTAGCACGATGAGTGTCACATGAACATAAAAGATCCCACCCTTTAGGCTTAACCCCTAGCACGATGAATATCACATGAACATAATGCTAAATGGATCCATTAGCTAGCTTTATAACCACATAATCATAAACCTATGAAGGCACGTAGTTATGAGACTTGAGAATTATATAAGGACCCTTGGAGTAAGTCCCCCTTATGTAAGATCATAAGGTGTTAAAGTCATATGTCACAGAATACATGTTCATGCACATATATATCTTTCAACATAATTTGTACTTTATCAAAATCCTACTTGCATAGCTTTGAAAATAGTCATCATAGCCTCATGAAAGCATCTCACATAATAAGAATAGTCCATTTACATAGCTTTCACATAGTGTGGGTATACTCCCCATCTTGTCATCATCATTGCATAAATGTTAGGGTCTTAAAAACCCTAATCATCATATCATTCTTCATAATATAACCATCATCATTACTAAATAGCTTTTCATACTTAGATAGTTCATGAAAAACATATCTTCATTATAGGGAACTATGGCCATCTATGGTTCCTAAACAGTGGAGTTAAAATCCGGCAATTAGATGAAAATCATACATGAATCACGCGAAATCAATTTAGATCATTAGTAAAGGAACCTACATCAATTCAATAAACCTTAATTATCATATACTTGAAATAATATACTGTATACTTGAAATTCATAGAAATCATGTAATTCTTCACTATTCATGCATAGCTAGGTATAATAACCATAAAATAATTATAATTCATTCATTTGGATTCATGTCATAAAAATTCATGAGAAATTATCGGGAAACCTTGAGAAAAAAAAGTAAGTTTTGGATTAGGCTTCTTGAATGAATCTAATCCATGAGTGAAGCCCTACATATTTCCAATGAGAATCCCTAAACTTGAAGATGAAATTATGAAAATGCTTAAGCCAAACCTTCAAACCCTAGCTTTAATGGAGGGAGTCCATAGAGAGGGTATTTTTTGGAACTTTGGGAGAGGTTTTTGAAAGTGAATAAGTTTGAATGAATTAGAAATAGGATTTATAGAAGTTTTTTCAGTTAAGTTGGTTAGAAGGGTCAAATGATGTAGTTTAGGAGTTAAGTGGATTAGAAATGACCAAAAGAGCCCTTCATTTAAAATTGCCAGAGCCGTTCACGAGACCCCATCCACGAGCCATAATACCATCCATGAGTCATGGTTTGTTTTCACGGAACTTGTGTCACAAAATTTGAGGTATTGAAAATTTTATTTCAAAACCGCAAAAACCTATCCACGGTCCATAGTCCCTTTTATGGGTCGTGAGACCCTGCATAGAGTATTTCCATACTTCAAAAATTTTCATTCCTCAGGGTAACTTTTACGACACAGTCTACGGGCCATGGTTCCATTCATGTCCCATCCTGTTAATCGTGAAATGGATTCTAGTAACCTTACAATTTTTCTAATTTTCTAGACTTAGGTCTAAGAGACCTTCCTACGGTTTGTGGTCCTATCCACGAGTCGTAGATTGGCTCTTGACATCTGCCAGTCTTAAAATTCATCAATTTTTCCACTTTCCAAGCTTTCAACATGCATTATGTTAGACAATAGGTGAAACTCCATCAAAAGTGTCCCTTTTATCTTTTGAAAAGCCTATAAAACACTCTTATCAAGAAGTACACACATGTGATACAAAAATCACATTTAAAAATGATGATATTCTATTTGGTGAAAACCACATAATCTTCCTTCATACATGGTGGATCACGTGCTAGAGAAGATAAATAGAATCTTGATTGATGAAGGACCTGGTGTTAACATTCTGTCCATCCATACATTGAAAGAAGTAGAAATCATGACTGAGAAACTCAGCGAAAGTTGTTTCTTAATACAAGAACACTAACAAGAAGCTACAGAGAGCTCGTGGATCAAAACTACATATTTTTCTACAAGCTACAAGTTGAAAAATTCAAACATTCAAGTTCAAGAACGTATCAAAATCAAGACTACTGAATTCAAGAACAAGCCCAAAAGCCCTTAAATTCAAGTACAAGTCAATATCAAGTTCAAGAACAAGTCCATATCAAGTTCAAGTTCAAGTTCATCAAATCCGTAAATCAAGATCAAGACCACCAAATTTAAGATCAAACCCAAAAGTCCTTGAAGTATAAGTCAAGATCAAATCTACCAAGTTCCACAAGATTTAAGATCAAGCTACAGAACCTTTAAATTTATATTTGAAAAGGCAAATCGGAGGATTCATAGAAATTGTAGAGCTCACACCTTGAAATAGAATATTACGATTGTTGCAATATATTTCATCTTTCAATTATTATTTTTTCGATACGAATTTGATCGTCGTACAAATTCTGTCATGCC
>JAOTQR010150315.1:0-19296 GCA_025774065.1 Solanum ossicruentum
AATAATAATAATAATAATAATAATAATAATAATAATATCAATAAAATTTATTCAAAAGAACAACAAAAGATTTTCAAATTATTTTAAAAGACTTGCTCTATAGTCAAGGAAAAAAAAAACTAGAGTGAAGTACATTGACCCACATAAAAAATTTGATCGTTCTTAGGAGATTAATTTAAGTTGAATCTCAACAATTTTTTTAAAATTAAGGTTAATACAATTATCATAAATAAAACAAATATATAACAATAATAATACAGGTAAAGCGAATTGGGCCTAAGTCTTGTTCTGGGGCCTAGGCCAGAACTTGGCCCTCTTTTTGTTGCAACTTTAGGGCTTTTTTCCTTTTTAGATGTGTATATCAGGAAGCTATATATATATACCCATTTTTTCCTTTTAAATTGCCAATATGTCTTGTAAAATCAACACCGTAGCCCTTCGGTAGCATCTGCAACGTTTTCGATCTTTTTGGCTCACTTCAATACAACCACCGTATATCAATGTATAAAGGTGTATATGAGCCTTTCCTTGCCTTGAAAACCCGCCCAACAACTTCCTTAACCATGTAGTTTGATTTCCAGCCACTCTTAAGGACCCAAGCCTTTCTCGGAAATGCAAGAAAAGGGACTCAAACAGAGAATTCGTGCACCAAAAATAAAATCAAATACGCTTTCTTATTGCAAACTAAATAGAGAATTGTAATACCCCATGAATTTTTTGAAATACCCCTAGAGAGAAATCGTATGCATAACGCGTCTTCCCAAGCTCCAGCGGAAAAACCAAGATCAGATTTGCGATCATCACAAAAAATTTAGTGGAAAAATGGTCTCGATCCAATTTTAGAGCGACCGAGTCAAAAGATACATTTTAATAATTAAAAAAAATATAGTGTTGATGCACGCCCCAGGTGCGGCACACCAGGGACGTGCACTTGTCCTTTTTTTTTAGAAAAAAATTTCGATGTAAATTGGAAAGAATGTGTGTTGAGAAAATTCGCAAAAATACACATGTCTGTACCCTAGGCCTGATGCGGACAAGGTCTCATGGAGTGAAATCTTTTTTCTTTTTATGGGAAGGAACTTTTAGTCATTCCCCGGCCCCTCCTAAGTTCAATTAACAAGTATAAGAGATCTTTTACATCAAGCCAAATCCAAAGAATCTCTACCGACTAAGTTTTCGTATAAGTAGATAGAAGGATCAATTTCAAATGACCATACATATTTAAGTATATTGAGTTAGGTTACCCATAATACAACAAATAGAAGATATTTGAATTAGCTTTCCGACGCATCAAATTTCGCCTTAATAAGAGTTCGGAGTAGAAAGTTATGACCATTTTTGTGAAGAAGTATAGAGCTGTTTGAAGGTCCGCGCTTGGAACGCGTTGCGGACCTAAGGTGGACCCTTACTAGATAAGCTAATGACATATTTTTCTTTTTATGTTGAGGGTACTTTCATCCTAAAACCTTTGGGCTATTTGAGGTTTTAAAACGCATAAAACGTCAATTTTCATACTTAAAAACTCTCTCCTAAACATAAACACTCAAGAATCATCAAGTTAGGATTATCTTTCAAGATTCATCCACAAGTTAAGTCATTCTTCATGTACCCAAACTAAATTTCCTTATCCATTCATGAATCTCTAATAAAATCCTAAACCATAATCTAGGGTTTCAAGAAGACGAATTCAAGAATTCCAAGAAAGGATTTCTTGATTTTTCTTTTTCAAGAATTAGGGTTCTTCATCAAGAACTCTAAAGATTCTAAGTCAACAATTCAGGACTCAAAGAGAATTCCTTTGACCAATATCCTCCCATGTTCTCCCATTTTAAAAGAACTACTAAGATCGTGAATTTTCTTCAAGGAAGTAAGTATTCATCAAATCTCGATGGTAATATCAACTTTTCATGAATGTAAGGCTACCTAAAGCGTTGGATATGTTCGTCCACACACCCCTTCATCAACTTGAGTCGAGATTTTGAGAATTAATTAAATTCTTTAAAACTTATGATTCGTGAGTCTTGAATTCTTGCACATGACTAAGCTTCTTGAATATATTTGAGTTAAATTATGAGTTGCATAGCTATTATCATGAATTATGAATGTATTTCGCATGCTTGATATCCTAACCCTAACTTTACTAGTTTCATTACTTAATAATTAAACTGGAATTGGTACCCTAACTTTCAAAACTAAGTAATGTGGACTTGAGAAGTATGTTTTATTGTTTGATATATACATATAATAAGTATCTATTATGTCTTATGTGTTGAACCTGGATAATATGATGTACTTGACCGTAATTAGTAAGAGTCTTGCATGATAGAGTTAGACTCTTGTGTTGCATTGCATGGTCGATAGTCCTAAGTTATTTAGTTGTTGAGTTATTGAGTTGAGCTATTTAAAACTAAGTTGACTTGTCTGAGATTTGTCAAACATATGAGTTGAGCTAATTTCTATAAGCATGTTTTAGTCTTGGAAGGAGTATTGAGCACGAGTTGGATGATTGAGCGCCACCCCAAAACTACGTCACCAACGTAGGATGGTCACACAGGATAATTCTAGTGGTCCAAGTCCCCATAGAGGAACACTCTCTTAGGATCCGAGAGAGAGAGAGGTAGAGGTTGACGCCCTTTACTGTGGAAAGTTTAGAGTGGGCGTGGAAATGATATCTTTTTGTTGTACACCACCAAAAGCTCATGGTGGTGGAGAGTTATGTCGGTCAGAGAAACTTTCAAGCAACACTTGAGTTGAGCATATCATGGTTTTCATACTGAGTTGCATTAAACACTGAATCTATTTATAAAGCATGATTTCAAACTTTAATCTTGCATGATTTATTTGAGTTGAGTTTTGAGATAAGGAGTTGAGTCCCGAGTCTAGTCATTTGATTGATTCTGAGCCTTATGTGTTTCTTGATCTATTTTACATACCGTACATTCCACATATTGATGCCACTCGATGCTGCATCATTTCATGATGCGGATACATATGATAGAGGACTTCAGTAGATGCACGTTGAGGTTCTGAGTTCTTGAGTTCCAAAGATTGTGAGCCCTCCTTACCTTCGGAGGAGCCCTTTTCTTTTACTACGTATTCTATTTTTCTTGAGTTGGCTAGCCATGGCCTGTCATGGTACCATATAGATGTTAGAGGGAGAGGCTTCATAGACATAAAGTAGAGGATGTGGAGTATTGTCCCTTTTCCAACTTTTGTTTTATTGAAAAATTACTTTTAATATATAAAGACTAAGTTATTTGATTACTTTACGGTCTTTTCTTTGAGCATTTTTCTTCCGCTGTTGAGTTTGAGGTGACGATGAGGCCAAGTGTTTTGTTCAGAGACTAGCAATAGTCTCTAAGCGCCAGTCATGCCAAGGGTACCCTCCCGGGACGTGACACGAATATAAGGCAATGTTTTCTTAAAAATAATTGACTAAACATGTAGTCCATCATATGAATTTGCTAAAGCACAAAGAATATTACATCATGACATATAAGGAATAACTAGACACACTATATTAACCTCCAAACATCATTTAACCTTTTTACTTATGACGAGTATTAATAAGAGCAAATACATATGTCAATACCATAATTTGGGTGTGATGCCAGGTATATTTTCCAAGATACAATATAAAGATAATCTAACAATCAACTCCTAAATAAATGGACCAACTTAATGTATGAAATAGAGAGAGAACGAGTGCGACAACCAATTAGACAAATGACACGGCCAATCCCCTTGAACATAACTATGATAATCAATGTCAAACATATCAATAATGAGGCCTTGAGCCGGATTGAAGAAAAATTTGTGACTGACTATGATTTTTCATTAGATTCAAATGAACATGACTCTTATTCAAATCAAACAAAATAGGAGCTGACCATATCATTACGCCAGAATAGGACATCATCAACAAACGTTTATAACAGAGAAGCATAGAAGAAAGAAGAGGACGATCATGGTTACAAATACACCTATCTCAAATTTTTGAATACCAATACAAGTAGTGACAAAACAAGATGGATGGCCAACACGTTCAATGTTTTTAAAACCAAACACGAAGTCAATGAAAACCCCTCATTGCAAGAGGCCCGAACTAAATTAATAGCCACAATCTTATCATAAAACTTAAGACAACATATTGTAACACATAGTAAAAATCTTAAGCAAGAGATGAAATCAAGTAGAATTGAAGGGGTACCTAGCATCGACAAATACATAACACTTCATAAAATGGAGAAGTATATCAGGCAAAATAGAAGGGAAAAAGCATTACCTTTTCGAAAGCAGCAAACCAAAATGACAAGCTTCAATGAAACGTACATCACTCGAATTATTTTCAACTGGAGAAATCCCATCCTCTCCCCCCCCCCCCCCCACCAAAAAAGAAAAAAATGAGCGAAGCCCTTTTCGCGGGCTGTAGAATTTCTAACATTTTTTAAAACTTAGATAATTTTGAATATCTTATAAAAAGTGTTCTGTCCCAGTGACCTCCCCCTCCCCCCCCCAAATAAAAGACTCAACCCTTCATAGTGAACAACAAGGATATGTACAGGAAAAATTGGGTATTTTAGGGGGAAATAATGGACGAGGATTAGGGCTTGTTTGAATTCAAAACTATAACATTAGGGTTGGGTCAAAGGGATACATTGGCTTCGCAGCTTTATTGCTTCTTAACATTGTTGTTTGTCGAAGGAGATGAAGGAGTGTGGGTATGTGCGTTTTGAAAAGGGAACATGAGAAAATAAGAAAAAGGGGGTGCGTAGATTAGGGAATATACATGTATGTTGGATGATTTTAAAAGGGGTTGGGTTGGGTTTGCAAGAAAGTAGGCTGAAATTTAGTCCAAAATTGGATTAAAATTTCCTTGAAAATAGGAATTGGGGGTGGAAAAATATAATTGATAATTTAATCAATTTAAAATCATGATCAAGGTCAATTTAGGATTTTCAAACATAGCTTAATTAAATTTAGTTGATTATATTGACCACAAGATGAATTAATATAAGTTAATAATTTATAAATTAACTAAAATAAAATCTTTCGAAACAATTTTTTAAAAAAAACATGATATAAGAACTAAATACGTAACTAGATTTTAAAATCAAAGGATTGTCGCTAAAAGTGACTTAAAGAATTTCCAAATTTTTCAAAAATAATTATTTCAAATGGATGAAAATCTGAAGAAATTTCACAATTAATTCGTATTATGGAAGGTCAAAATTGGGTGTCAATAGCTGCCCCTTTCTTTGGATAGGGTCAATGAAAGAGGCCATGGACAAAGAAATTTGACAAATCCCATTTTGACCAACCACATTTTCTTCAGTTTAAAAGAAAGGTACGAACTCTGAAAAATTATGGAAGGACTCCAGTATCGAGTTAAATACATATCTCAGGTTATATGAGAATTATAGCCACTTGTAGTTGAAGATGCTTGATTTAACGCACGATTATTAAAGAATTCAAAAGCTATCTCAAAGTCAAATTATGGAGAGACCGAAAGGCTTGGGAATAGAATGAGAAGAGATTGGAGTACAATCGAGTTTCCAACATCTAACCCTCTTACTTATCTCGTACATAGGAAACAAACTGCTTGTAGTTCGACTCAATCAGTTGAAAGAAAAATCTCTTATGCTACGATAATTCCTTGGTTCGGGAAAAGTGATAGATTGAGTATGAAAAAGAAGCTTGCAACCTCCTGGCCATGAATGTGGAGCTCTTCACATCCATAAATAAGAACTCACACAGACACAATTTAAAATTTTTTTGGTGAATTGTCACTCAAATTGAAAAGATTGCCTCTGATGACAGTCAAAATTTCATCATATGTGAAACATAAATTAGCAAACCCAAAGAAATACCGACACACCTTCTGTTAGGGGTGTGGATAGATTGTGGTGAAAGTCACTTCTCAGCTCACGTCCAAAGAGTGTGACATACCTCTTTAGACTATGTCCAGTTCGCTGTTAATGTCGCCCAAGTTACACTTCCTTTTAGAGGTTAAAGCGATCGCTATCAAGAAATAGAACCTAACCATAGTTAGGGCCGAACCCACAATGAATACGTAGAATAAAGAGAATTCAATGATCGCAATTTGACTAGTTAACCAACTTACTTCCCTAAAATAGGGGGGTTGCAATAATCAAGGGAAAATAAAACTAAACTAACTAACACAGGAGAGAAATCAATATGAAGAGAAATGAGCGTATTGTGTTCCCCATGATTCCCTAACTTTGTATTACCAGATAACCTAATTCTTTTGTAGTGTACAGCATGTAGGATGGTAAGTTAGGTTCACCAAACCATTGGCCAAAGGTGAGAGGTGAATTTTGTTATATGACTTGGCCCATCTCTATAGTGTGTATTACTAACCTTTACTTATTAGTCCTAGTGCAACCTCCCCTTGGCTCAGTATGGTTGATTAGATGATAGCACATCAATCGAATTCTGTTAATTAATCTCTTTTCCTCTTCATTACTATCTTGGTCCAGTCAGTAGCACTAAGTGGGTTCTAATGTTTGCCACTATCAAAAAATATGCAAAACGAAGAGAGTTAATTAATACGTGCATGCACACTTTCCAAGAATTATGAATTATATGATTTTACCTTGTTAATTCTTCATGGTTCCCACAACCCTAGTTGTGGATTTAGCTACTCATGCTTTGTGTAGATGCAAGAATTATGAATTGAGAAAACATAATTGAACATTTATACAATTGAATTAAGAACAAGTAAATCCAACTTCAAAGAGAACCACAAGATTAAAGATGAAATTAAAGGACAAGTGTTCTCAAATCCTCTCTAATGTAATCTCACTATTTTCTCTCTCTAATTACTAAGTTCTATGAGTACTATCTAAAAACTTCTGAAAATTAACCTAAAAACATATTTATAATAAGTAAAATACAAGTCATATGCATAATAGGATAACTTGTTAGTACGCTATACTAAAGGGGTTTACGAGTTGTATTGCATTCCACGGCCCGTAATTGGGGTCTCGTACAATGCTATTGGAAATTTGGACTTCAAGTCTACGACACCTCTATATAACTCGTAAACTGGTTTATGACCCCAAGGGGGTTTCATCTGATGAATCTTTAGAAAGTCCCAATCTCTTATCCTCAAGGCACGAACAATGGTTTATGACTCGTAAAACATTCCATGACTCTTCTGCATGTTCATAAAAGCAACTTCAGAAAATCAGCCCCTCACTAGAATTGTCCACGAAATCACTTCACGACCCGTATAATGGTCTACGACCCATAAAAGGGTCTTGTACTACATCAATATTCAGCAACTTCTGTATTTCTTCCCAAAATCAAGGACAAACTTGTAATCTTGCAAATATAACACAAAACACCTAAAACCAACTAACATTGCATTAAGAACACAAAAAATTCCAAGTTTTAAGCATCAAAAGTGTTGTGTTTTGGCAGCACATCAACAGCCTCAACTTAAAATTGTTGTTTGTCCTCAAGCGACGAACTCAATCTACATAGATAATATAGTAGGACAGAAACCTCAACCCAATTGCATATATCAAATAAATCTTAAAACTCAGGTACCAACACCATATTTTCAAAATAGACTCAGATAGCCATCTAGCAAACCAATACAGACTAGTGTATGTGACAACACAACTATGACAACTGAGGTACTATAAACAATCCACAATTATTGAATAAGTCTAGTACTAACAATGCAATGCAAGTGCCCTCACAGAAAGAAGTCTCATATCTAACACTTAATGATGTTTTCATGTATAAACTTGGGACTATGCAAAATCACTCACTCTCACAAAAGACAGTCATGCACCATGCCTAATACCATAGGCTTGCCCCTATACTCATGACTAAGACCTTCAACTACTTGAACTAAGATCACTTTAGGACTTTCTTGGCTTGTAACGTAGGCTCATAGGTCTTTGGTATGGTAGTTTGGGAACATAGTGACTAAAGTACCTCCTTGACACTGTGTTTTTCCACACGTTTGCCTTAACAACTCTGTTATTTTTTTATTTCATTCTCCGTTTCTCCTATTTCTAACTTTTCTGGGTGCTTTCTTTTCATTTTTAATCTTTTTGCCTTACTGTTACACTTCATTTTTCTTTTTAGATCACAACTAAGGCATCACTTCTTTTTCTTGCACCCAGTACATGATTTTTCCCCTTTTTATCTATATCTCTAACTTTCCCCCTTATTTATGTTCCCCCCTTATACCAGGCACCCTTACCTTAGGCTTTTGGCCTGAGTTGAGGTGCCCAATATCCATCCTTAAAACTAGGACCACTTTTGGTAGCCACCTTCCACTTAGGCTTTTTGCCTCAGTCAAGATGCACAATGTTCAAGAAAGGACCAGGCTAATTTTAGGAGTTTACAACTAACAAAGCTAGGTTAATTATGTGTTGCAAAGAATAGGTATTTGATAGACTCAAACATTCAGAATAAGGGATATATTGCAATTTCGGTTCATTTTGGCTAAGTGGACAATTAACAACAAAGGCCCAAGATCCTTTCCTAACCTAATCAATCTATAGTCTAACTTAGAGTATCATAGCAAGTTCTGAATTAGCGTACAACACATAAATTTAGCAACTTAAGCTCACACTTACGTGGCACTGACTACGGTATCAACAGAAGACTCAGATCATGCTTTTCATCTCAATTTATCCTCACTTATCAGAAGAAACATTCTCACACACCTAAACATGCATGGTTGCTCTCTAGACCACTGATCAAAAACTTTTTGGTGTGTATCATTTTTCACACAAAAAATGAAAACATACTATATGCCATCGGTATTAGTACTATATGCTACAAATACTACCTAAACATCCTAAACATATCGATTCAATAGAAAGTAAATATCCATGGGTAAAAAGAACACTTACATGAAAACTCCAGGATCAAAAGTTGGGGTAGTTATAGACCCAAGCTACTCAGACTTCACTAAGGCCCATAACTATCCACATCGAAAAAGATGTGTATTGTCCCTAATGCATGTAATCAAAGAAAAATAAAACATGAGGGTTCAAAAATCATACCTGGCTGCCTAAGCGCCGGTGTGTGGCTGAGTCTAACCACCCTTCTCCAGTTCTGTAAGCCCTGTACGTAAGCATATATAATCTGGATCATCATCCTCTGTGCGACATCTTTTCCCGTGGGAAGACTTAATGGGCTCATCAGGAGCAAAAAGATCTACTACTAGCACTGGGGGCGTGGTACCTAGGAGTGTAATCGGGGTTGCCAGTGCTGCTATCATATCGGCATGGAGTTGTTGGATCTACGTGTGAAGGGCCGTCAAGTATGATGGTTGGCCCGTGCTCAGGCTCTGCTGTATTCTCGCCTCAAAGGTGTCAATGCGGGTGTCCATGGCCGAGAGACAGTCCTAAATAGTAGTGATCATGAATGCTTGCATATGACCCTCTGGGTTTGAAATGGCTTAGAGGACCCATGGCTTAATCTGATTAATAAGCTGAGTCAACTGCGACTCAGCATGAGAGAAGCTCTGCGCCATAGCCTGTATAGATACGACAAACACGAAAACCATGCCCTCAGGAGTAGACTGTGATGACATGGACTATGGTGCAGCAATAAAAGTAGTGGCCCCCTCTCCTCATCTGCTTCATGTTGTGGGGGCCTCTGCTTAGCAGCAACAGTGATAGTGGTAGTCTATGTACCCTTAGGCGGTGGCGTCGGGGCAAACATTGTCGTGTATAGGACAAAGCTATGCTCGTTTGAGTTCCACTGAGTTCTCTTCAGCCTTGATTAGGATGGGATCGAAGGTACGATGGGCCTCGATCAGTTGGTCCAGCTGGTGCAAACTTTCCATCCTCAACTCTAGACAAAGCCTGTATATCAAGCAACGGAACATGATAGAGGTAGACCTCTTGAGGGTGGCCTTGTGAATCTGCTTAGAGATGAGGCAGGCCCAATCAATAGCATATCCAGCCAAGATGCTGGCAACCAGTACTGCACACTCCAGCATCAATGTATTATCATCAAGATTAGGCCGAATATTTGATCAAATAACCGCCCAGCAAAACTTGGCGAGGAAATTCAGTGAAGCCTTTATAATAGGCTTCGAGTGTGTGGCAACCTAGATAGGTTTTGGACCCTGCTCATTGATTGTCACAACCATGCTTAGGGCATAGATGTGACACAACGAATGGCAACCTGAAGGGACCACAAACGAGCCTCTTAGCATATCATTCACATATCCTTGGTCGCGGAAGTAAAATAAACAACACAAGAGATATAAATAAGAAAAGCAGGACTAAGGGAAGTCTTGATGTTTAGAAAAGCATAAAAGTGTCAAGCTCAAAGCTTAAGTACATCAAATATCCAACAACACCTCTAACATAGAATAGAATGGGGTCCAAGATACATTTCGGGCTCACCCTTATAGTAACAAGTGTTCAACACAAAGAAATATCAAGTAGCAAGAGTAGCATAGATAGTGTCCTCGTACTTGAAGACTCACCAAAGCTTATCTTCCAAAGTACAAAACTAGCTATGTAGAGGATGATCAAAAGGTGCTTTGGTCCCTACATGGTAATATTATATAGGCATAGAGTATACGTTAGTGCATTTGAATGTACTAAGTATATACGATGCAATGCAATAATACATAAGCTTATACAGTCAAAATGCACAATCGTAAGCAATGGATAAGTATAATATCAATATGACATGCATGATCGATGCTTGAAGTATAACATGCTTGTAAATATACAACTTGCATAGTACATATCACATGTGTGGGAATAGACCATAACTGATATAGACCAAGCAAAGTACTACTTGGAATCTAAGGCATGTTACTCCCTTGTAAGGTTATTGAGGCATGTCACCCCCTCAACAAAGTGATTGAGGTATGTCACCCCTCAACAAGGTGATTGGGGCATGTCAACCCCTCCCCCCCGACAAGGTCGTTGAGGTATGTCACCCCTCAACAAGGTGATTGGGCATGTCACCTCTTAACGAGGTGATTGGGGCATTTCATCCCCCCCCCCCAAAAAAAGGTGGTTGAGGTATGTCACACCTCAACAAGGTGATTGGGCATGTTACCTTACAACAAGGTGATTGAGGTATATCACACCTCAACAAGGTGATTGGGTATGTCACCCCTAACAAGGTATGGTTTACTTGCAATATAATAGATACTTTTAATGAATTTAATGCATACATGCAAGCCCAATCATCATAAGGTCACTTGACTTATAAATCATGTAATAGATCATCCAAAGCATGAAAATCCTTGTCATGACATTTTTTAGACACTTGGTAGGTTCATAAAGCTTGTTCAAAATCATGCAATTCAAGAGTGAAGTAATATGAGAAAACTCAATGCAAATCAATCCACCAACATATAGTAAAACTCTCATGTAGAATACCTTGGAACCCATCGCCAAATCTCATAATAGATCATAGTTTCATAGGTCAAAATATGCATAGTCTTAATAGACAAAACTAATTCATGGTATAAACTTGAAATAAATAGACATGCATAATCAATCAACATTTCATAAAAAACCCAAAATAATTTATAATCATAATGGATAATAAGAGATACCCATAGATGATACAACTTGAAAACATGCAATTTTCATAAAAAGGAAGATTAGGCTGCATAGGTGAAAGGACCCAATGGATGAAATCCACATACCTAAAACATGGGTTTTCTAGAGATGAGCTTGAAGAGAACTTAGAGCTTGAAGAGAATCCTTGAGTTACAAAGTTAAGCTTGAAATCCTTGAAATTTGAATGAGATATTTAGCTAAGTCTTGGAGAGGCTTTTGTAAGAGTTTTGAGTGATATAGAGTTAAAAAATGGCTAAGTATGGATGTTTTCAAACATAAGTGGGCATACGACTATGACCCCAATACCCTTGGCCAACATAGGAAAAATTAAGGAAAAACTTGTACTGGTCTGCACCCCTGGCACATCGTGGCTAGGGTGCGGTCCTCTCTAGAAATCATAAATTAGCAAAATTTATTTTTCGTTAAGGATCTTCTAAAATTCAGGTTTTACCCATTTCCCACACAATTTTGCTCCCTGATCGAGAATATCAAATTTTTGATATCACATATGGATTTTAAGATATATGAAAATTATGATTATGGACATTTTCGAAGCACAATTTGGGGCATTTCAGTAATATGACGAGCCGCCCATCTCATCAAGCTTAATCATCGGTCTGGATATCTCATCACCAACAGGTCTCTCATTTGCCCCACCCTGTAGTCAAACTATGTGGTGGATCTGGGGGCAGGGAACTCTGGTCCAGAAAGCATCCAGCGGATGGTGGTCTCTGATATATCCACCTGTCAGCCCCTCTCTCTTGTCTTGATCAATTTGGGCTGAGCTAGGGGATTCTTCCCCTAAGATAGAGTGCTATGAATAATGGCCGCATATGAAGCATAAAACACCCTCACCATGGTCGTGGAGTATCATCCAAGAGATCTGGACTGCCATTGAAGCCCATATCTAATCATCATATCCTTGAGACCGGGGATATAATCGAGTCTGTCAGAGATGACTATAAGCTCCTTATAAATGGAGTGGGTTGGCTTGCCCTACTCAGTCTGTAGCATGTCCTCAGCATAGATGTTCTGTATGCCCGCGACACATCACTGACTAGTAAGAGCATTAGATGGTGATGAACGAGGCAATGTAGAGGACTTCGTCTCTGATCCATTCTCAGAGCCTACCTCAGAACTAGACTCCTCTCTAGATGGAGTCATCTGGGGTGAATCGCTCCTATCATTGCCTCTCTCATTAGACTGGGGAGTGCGAATGACAATAGGCTGAGTCTGCCCAGCTTTGGCAGTAGCTCTGGTTTGTAGTAGATCTGCCTCTGGGTCCGAGTTCACCCCGAGGTCCTCTAGTGAGCCACTTAGCATGGTGGCCTGCTAATAATCTGAGGACTCATCTCTGAGCCTCCTCTATAAGGCTTGGATCTCATCACTTTTGGCTTTGGGGGCCATTGTACCTGAAACATGAACATTTATGCACCTTGGTTAGCCCTTCAAATCAAAAAGTAAAATGAAAAAAACAATTCAGATTAAGTTGCAGAAGGGTCTGCGAAAACCTTTTTACAGGCCATAGTTGGTACTATGAACAATAAAGATCTCTCATAAAACAGTGGTCCAAATAATTTTTGTCATTGGAAAAGTCTACGGGACCAGGTACATCTCGTAAATTGTTTATAAGTCGTAGAGAATTCTAGTGTGTGAAATTTAATCCAGGAAAGGACCTATGAGACCTGTCTATGAGCCGTAAAGTACACGACGACTCGTAGAAAGTCTTATCATACTTAGAAACTCTAAGTATCTAGAATCATGTACAAGGGGAAATTACGACTCATGAAATGATCTACGGTCCACATACAACTTTTTCAACATTTAATCTACCAGCATCGAAGCAAAACACACCCACCTATATGATGTTCACACCATAACCAAGACCCTAACATGTTATACAAAGTACATACCCCATCAAAAGTGATTAATCAAGTTTCCCCAATTATCCCGACCACATATGACAATTTCTCAACAAAATTCCCGCACCTATGTCATCATCCGCCATTTTATATATAATATCAATTCATCACACATGGTGGGTGATTCAATAGGTGCCAAAAACTATTAAAAAAAACATACAATCAAGGCAACAATACACAATTCTAGACTTAGACAAATGTTTAAAAATGGGCAACCCAAATTCAATTATTACATATTAAATTCAAACATAGGTGTCGTGTCTAAACTACCATTCCTAACATGATGTCCAATTCAATGATACAAGCATAGGCAACTTAGAGGTTTTGAATCAACTAAAACTTACCAAGATGTGTGATTAAGTTGTAGATGATGAATTAAGTGAAAAGACACTGAACCCTAGGTTGCTAAAAAAATCACCAAAAAATAGGGGTATGATCACCGTCAGTGGTTGGAATCACGTGGTGATGGGGATGGCTGGGTAGTTTTGTACATTAGGTTATTTGACCCCCTTACTTATACTTTGACTAGGTCAACGAAATTCTAATTGACCTTGACTCTAGGAAACTCCAATTACAGGCCATAGAGTGTTTTACGGCTCATGAACTATGGTTTCATAAAACATCCAAGCCCTATATTTTAGGACTGGGTTTCATTTACCAGTCTAGGAGTCATAGTATGATTTACGACTTGTAGAGTTGGTCATAGAAATCTCAACACTTATATAAATTTCAGGAAACTTACCTGATGTCCAAAAGAAATTTCAGGAAACTTACCTAAGGTCCACGAGCACCATTCACGACCCATAGATTTATCTACGAATTGTAAAGTTGGCTCGTGGACTATAGTGTACAAATTTTTACTCACTGAAAATCTCTACGAGATGGTGTATGGATTGTAAAGTTTTTTATAGCCTATAGAACTAGTCGTAGAGATACTTCCTTGTAACACCCCACACTTTATAATACCAGTATAATACAAATGAAACATGATATGGTTTCGTCAAATTAGCGGTCGTTTTTAAAAGTGCTTGAATCTTATGTTATAGGGGGATATGTGCATCTAATGCTTAAGAGGGTCGAGTGTATACATGTTTTGTGTCAATTTGAGGAGATCACGACCTTAAATAAAGTGAGAGAATTGAGGTACTTGTAGGACTTAGTAAGCTAGCAGGTGAGTCACCTACTTGCTTAGCTTAAATTTGCTAGCTAAACGGAGACGAGGCTCGACGTCGAATTTGTCCTAGTTCAATTGCGAATAAAGTCCGTGTTAAGGGTGTAGCTTAAGCCTATGTTTTAGAATCATAAATGGGCTATATGATCAGCCCAAGGAGAATATTAAAAAGGGCCCAAATACACCACAACCCACTTGGCTAATTGGACCCAAAACTAAGTGAAGAGAAAATTGGAAAATGGGCAGCCCAAGCACATCAACTTGGAGACCTATTTAGGCCCAAGGGTGAGGGTCAAGCTGCTGGATAACCAGCTTGATAATGTGTGGTATAAGGTGGTCAAAAGGTAAAGGGAAGTTCGGCCAAAGACCCCTTTATAAAGGGCTCAAAAGCAGCTCCCACAATTCATTTCTCAACTTGAACTCACAAAAAATCAGATTGTCTCCAAAGTCTTCTCTCAACTTTTCTCAACCTTGTAAAGTAGCCAAACAACTCTCCTAGGGTTCTTTGATAAGACCTACTCCTTGAATGTAGTGTTGAGTAAGTTTACACATATATTTAGTATGATTTTCTTATGAAAAACAAGAAGTATATTCTAGTATGTTGTGCTGGAAATTTGAGACAGCATGTGTTGAGAAAGTTGCTGCATACTTGTCTTTTGTTTTAGTGATCATTCTATGGTTTGTGGGCTATATTATAAAGATAGGTTGAAGTTACTAACATTGTTTTAGTTAAAGATATTATCCTAAAGTTGCTGCCCTGATTTTGGTTTCATTTAACAAGCGCGTTTTATTGTGCTATCTTTGGTGTAATGTTGATTGGAACTTGTGGGCTGTTGATGGAAGCTATTAGGTCACATCCTTCATGACTTCTTGAATTCTGTTATAAGACTGTTTTTGGTCTATTTATATGTGTAAATGTTGCTAGAACAGTTTAGTTACAGTTGAAATAGGTTTGGAGTTGTCAACGTCAAAATGTAGTGAAGGAAGATAACGTTATGCTGTCCATTTTTAGGTTGTATAGAATTGTTATGTGTTGGGATTTGTGGGCTGTTGTAAGATTGTTATGGCTTTAAAATAGGCTGTACATGTGTGTACATGTGAATCTGTGTTACAAAAACACGATTAGAGGGCCTAAAGTTTGAAAGAACTCACTCGGGTTTATAAATACCATCTTGCTGTCCGTGTGTTGTTTTGTTATGTGTTTGGGTTGCCAAGGTATATCTATTGGCTATTAATGCTAGTTTTATCACCTACTATGTTGTAGATAAGTATTTGGAGGAAGGGAAAGTTATCTCGAGGTGGTAACAAGGTCATACAATGAGATATGTAAGGATACTTGATTTCGTATCACTTGGCATGAAACATAGATCTCTTCTTGGTACATAAAGGCACTTGCTAACTCCGACACAACTATTAACCGTGTATCCATTCTTTGACATGTCCACATGCTTCCGTATATAGTCACTTTCAAATCTGCATACATGCTTGTTTATCAAGTTACATGGGTTCTTGTTACTAGATAAAGTTCATGAGTTGTTTCATTTTATACGCATTTCATTATTTGTTTAATGTACTCTTTTCATTGTCATATTGTCTTGTATGATTATCTACATGTCACATGCTACGTATACAGTCCTACAGCTCCAAAATTGTGACCACCGAAGGAACTATCTCAAAGGTAATTGAAAGGTAAAGTATATTGTTTATTGATAGGTGGTAACCCGAGGGGTGGAACAATCACCTAGCCAGGGACGATCCTATCATGGGTGGTAGCCAGAGGGGTTATGGAAGAACCTAGCCAGGGATGATCCCGATACAGTTTCACCCCTGATCAATTGGTCATTTGTATTATAGTTGTGCACAGATTATAAAATAAGGGTAAAGTCATATAAAGAACATAAAGTACATGATTCCAAAATATAACCAAAGGTGGTCTCTAATCTTACACCGATGCATCGTTTCATTTGAGTTTTTACTTTATATACGATATATCCTGCCTTACATACTCAGTACATTATCTCGTACTGACATCCCTTACGGGGGACCTGCATTTCACGCTGCAGATACAGGTGCTAGTAGATCTCCCCAATAGGAGTACAGGACATTCAGCTGCTGTTACCAAGCTCCAGGTTGTTCCAGAGCTTTGTGTGTGTTTAGAGCTTATATGTTTGCATTATATAGTTAATTTAGACGGGGCCTGTCCCGAACATTAGTGGATAATTTCTCTTGACTAGAGGCTTTGTATACTATGTAAATTAAAGTGTGGTCATGTACTGTACTTTAGACACGTGGCCCCAACGACCTAGCTTTATGCATCTCCTTTTAGCTTGTTATTACTGTTTATCTTTCTAGAAGCATGCCAAACATAGAAATTCCTTATAATATATATATTCAAAGTGCATAGATATAGGTTGTTTCTCCCAAGCCTTATTGGCAATGGGTGCCAGTCTGCCCTAACGGGACTTTGGGGTGTGACAGAAGTGGTATCATAGCGGGTCACCCTAGGGAGTCTACAAAGCCGTGTCTATGTAGAAACTTGTTTATCAATGCGTTGTGCACCACATTTATAAGCAGGAGGCTATGTGGCATTTAGGAGTTGTTACTTTCTTTCCATTCTTTAGATTGTGCCATAAAGTTAAGTGTAATAGGTACATTATGTCTAATTCTAAATTATTTTGTATAGCAAGTATGCCAGAAACAAGGCAGAGTAAAGGTAAAGGGAAGGGAATAGAAGTGGTGGCTGGTATACCAAGCCATGTGAGACAATGAGATGATGTTCGAGAGGAGTATTTATCACAAATATCTCCAACTCCTCCAGCTCCTGATGAACCAGGAAGTAATGAAATTCCCCCAGAACCACCTGTCGATGCTACAATGCAAGATCTGAGAAATGCAGTCCAACTATTGACTCGTATAATTGCTGGCTAAGGTCAAAGGCAGGAAGGTCTAATTATGGGTACCGGTGGTACGAATAGGGCAGCTGGTATGAGGATACGTGATTTTCTTAATTTGGACCCTCCAGCCTTCACTGGGTCAGATCCTAATGAAAACCCCGAAGACTTTATTGATCAGATTCAATGTACTTTAGATGTTATGCACGTAAGTGGTATAGAAGCTGTCCAGTTAGCGACACATATTTATTGAAGGGTATGGCTATATTACGATATGAAGCTTGGAAGCAATCTAAGGGTATAGATGCACCTCCGACTACCTGGGAAGAGTTCAGAGAGGCATTTCTTGACCATTACTTGCCATTAGAGATCTGAGAGGCTTGTGCAGATCAGTTCCTGAACCTCCACCAAGGGAATATGAGTGTGAGGGAGTATAACCTTCAATTTAATTCCCTGGCAAGTTATGCTCCTAATGTAGTTGCTATAGTGGAAGATAGAGTTCATCGATTTGTAGATAGGTTGGATATATATCTGGTCAGAGACTGCGCCATTGTTTCCTTGAACAAAGATATGGACATAGCAAGAATGCAGGCTTTTGCACAAAAATTAGAGGATCAGAGACAGAGGAGAAGGACACAGGAGTTAGAAAGGGGGCAGGCCAAAAGAGCAAGATCTATAGGGCAGTTTACACCACCCCAAGGTGAGGTTAGACCTCGATTTTCTAGTAGACTGCCTAGGCCATCATCATCCTACTCTACAGCCAGTGCTCCACCATAATTTCAAGGGTCTCGAAGTAATCAATTTGGTCAACTAGGTGAAGGGCAAGGTGCCAGGACAATGGATTATTCGGCAGGCAAACTAATGACTCCCAGGCAACATTGTAAATAGTATTGAAGGAGTCATCCGGGTATATATCGTGTTGGGACAGATGTTTATTATTGGTGTGGTGCGCTAGGGCACATGATAAGAGATTGCCTGAGGAGATGTATGGGTGATATAGCACGATCTACAGGGTTAGCTGTTACATCGTCATCATCAGTTCCCCCAATAGGTAGGGATCAGCAAGCACCTATGGGTTGTGGTAGAGGTGCAACTAGCTCTAGCGAAGTCTAGAATCACACTTATACACTGGGGAGTCGGTAGAATTTGGAAGCTTCACCTGATTTGGTCACAGGTACATTGTCCATCTTTTCACATAATGTATATGCATTAATTGACCTTGGTTCTATACTCATACATCACACCACTAGTTGCTAGAAATCTTAATAGAACACCCAAATTATTGAGCAAACCATTTGAAGTGTCCACACCAATCGGTGAGTCTATTAGGGCTAGAAGGGTTTATTATGACTGTGTAGTGACTATTTGTGATTGTGACACATTGGCTAACCTAATTGAGTCAGAAATAGTGGAATTTGATGTTATAATGTGTATGGATTGGTTAGCTTCTTGTTATGCCACCATGGATTGCCGAACTAAGAGAGTGTACTTCTACTTTCCAAATGAGGCAGTTATTGCATGGGAAGGCAATGTTGGGGCTCCAAAGGGTAAGTTTATCTCTTATTTTAAGGAAGAAAGATGATATCCAAGGGATATATATGTCATCTAGTTAGAGTGAGGGATAGGGAGGCAGAATCACCAACTTTCAGTCAGTTCCAGTAGTGAATGAATTTGTCGATGTGTTCCCTGAAGAACTTCCAGGCTTACCTCCTGAATGAGAA
>JAOTQR010150355.1:0-28010 GCA_025774065.1 Solanum ossicruentum
ATACACACACACACATACATATATGTACACCAAAATGAACTAGTTTAAACAACACATCCAAAACATAATTACAAACAACATTCAAAACAAAACAAAAAGAGAATATTGTCTAAAAGAAAGAACAATGTATCCATAAGTAGTAATTAAGGACGACAGTCAAAAATATCAAACACATCATGCTCAAGCACCGACATCATCTAGTCCTTGGAATCCTGGGGTGCTTGTGGTTCAATCTCCTCCTCAGTGGTCTGGGCCGCAGCTGTACCTGAGCTCCCACATCATTATGCTATCTGCTACTCCCGGTCCCTCCTTAATACTGCCAGCGCTAAAGAATCCTGCACCACCTCATCAAGTATCTACTCCATCAGTGCTGCTGCCTCATCAATAGTCCTGAGTCTCTTTTGGCTCACCGTTGTATCATCACTCTCGAGGGGCCTCTTCCCGTGGGTATGTGGCCTGACATCAAACAAATCAAAAACATCATCATCCATTGGTGCCATCTCCAGGACTGCTATCGGGGCCGCTAAAATCCTCAACAAGTCAGCCTTGAAATTAGCATACTCCTCTATAACAACAACCATGTCAGCATGCAGGGCATCCTTAACTCTCTTCTGGACCTGATCCTCGAAGGCATCTACTTTGGCATCCACTGCTCTAACTCTCTCATCTATCAACTCACAAGTGTATGCCTTGGACATCTCCTCTGAGTCAAGGATTGTCTGACGGACCTATCGTATGATCTGGCCCACTAAACTGCTTAACTGGAGCTCTGTCTTTGCTACCCTGCTTACTAACACCTGAAAAGAAAAAGCAGACATAAGAGAAAAGTCTACAGAGTCAACCTATGTAGTAGAAAGTGCTAATGCAGGTGTGCTGAAGGATAGCATCGCCTTTTTCTCAATAGCTCGAGGCGGCTCTAAAGCAACTGGAGTAGAACTAGTGGTGAATAGGGTATGCTCCTGAGTGTGTTGCTCAATGGAAAACAGATCTGGTATAGGAGGACAAACATCTCGCTGTAGGGCCAATGGGTTTTCATCAGCCATAATCAGGTTGGAATCTATGGTGCGCAAAGTCTCTACATGTTGGTCAAAGTGAATGAAGACATGTACCCTTGCCTCATTATATAATTGGAGTATTAATATGGGAAAATGTAATGAGGTCTGACGACGAATCGCTGACTCGTGGATCTTCTCGGCCATGGCCCGATCCCAATCAATATCTTAGCCAGCTAGAATGCTAGGTAGTAGTACGACCTCCCAAGGGTGATAACATTATCCGTAAAAGTGGGTCTGATGCACCAGTAGATAATAGACCACCAAAATTTCGCCCGGAATAATAGGTGGGCTTTTATGATATGATCAGTGTGGTTTGTGACCACGTAGGCTCAAATCCCTCCTTGCTTATTTGGCCAGCCATCCACCGAAGTAACTCAGTCTTCATCTCCATATTCTTCCCGTTCACTGCTTTCCTCATCTTTGCAATTTTATCATCATACTCCGAGATGGAATGAGGTACTCTGTAGTACTACCCAAACTGAACTCTTCTTATAGTTTCCTCTGAAATGTCAACAACCCAATCCCTAACCAAAACTTCTCTCAACCTAGGCTGATCAATAGCCTTCTTTTTCTTGGGTAGGCCTTGGAGAAGAGTGGTATAATAAGTTGCGTAGAACTCCCAAACTAAATTAGGGAAGTACCTGCCCAACTACTGTGAAGTTCATCGTAGTCCGTGTCTATTGATCTCAACATCTAAACCTGGCACTCTGTCCAACCCAAAGTCATTCAACCTAGACTCTTCGTGGAACTTCCTAACATGCTTTTCTTATCTTTTCGGATCTAACCCCTTATCATATATAGCTTTCATTCTGGGAATGCCCCATCTTGGGTTGGCCAGAGGCTGTGATTCTGCTTCCTCCTTCAGAGCATGTGATCCCTCCTCTGATTCTATCTCAGTATGAGTAAGAATCATTTACAGCGAACTACTACCGAACCCATCACCTTTGCCCTCCTCCTCAGAATAGGAGGGACTATCAACCTCTACTGGGGCCTGTGCAGTGCAGGCTTGAGTTTGAGGCAAATTTGCCTCTGGGTCAATTCGGACTCTGTGGACTTCAACAGAGCCCTCAGATTGTTCAGTTTCGGAGGCCTCATCCACCAATTGCCTTCCCAAGCCTTTGATAGCCTCTTTTATATTTTTTAAAGACCTTGACTTGAAAATTTATCAAATACCACTCAATGAGATGCATTATGTTTGATCAAAAAAGATTTACACAAAATAATCAAGAGAAAAATAACGAAATCACAAAACAAAATACACTGAACCAGTTGAAGGTCTGTAGGTACGACTCGTAGGGTGACCTATGAGTCGTACAATAGCCTTATAGTGCCAAGGTGCTTGAAAAATTTACAATCTGATCACAGATACGAGACTCAAGTACGAGTCATACCCTGGGCTTGTAATAGGGAATAGAATACAATTTAGAACAAGGCAGGTCCGATGAGTCCCTGACTACAATTCAATTCATAGTAGGCACTACGAGTTGTAGGTGGGTCTCGTATGGTAACTATTAAGGAACCACAGGTGACTTTTGCCTTCTAGGAGGGACCACTATAACTCATAGGTTACCTATGACTCATAGTGAGTCCTCGTAGCAGAAAACATAAGGCACTTGGGGTATCTGTAACCTTCCCACAAGGACCAAAATAAAATGATTTTAAAAAATAAGCAACATTGAAGCAGCATATCATCACAAACACATAATTAAAACCAATATGAATCATGCCCACACAATCAACCACTACCTTTTAATTAAACAACAATCCCCAATTACATTCATGATACCCAATAGATTTCGATCCCTAAAATCACAACAATCAGCACTACATAAAAATATGGGAGTTTAGAGGGATCAAAAGCAAATTCATTCAAATGGTATCTCAAAAGATCATGCACAACCCAAAACACATCAACAACCAAATTGCACTTCCATATGAACCCAACAATTGATCTATCCATAATTATTGACTACAATGACCATGATCAACACTAGATATGACAAGTTATCAGTATCACAATTAACCAACAAGGGCGAATTCACAATTCAAAATAACATTAAAGAATTTTAATCGACAAACCCTAATTGTCATTCCGAGACAACTATTTTCTCATGGGTGTTTTCACTATCACATCCAAACACACGATCATCAAATAATTTTAAGAAGATAATAAAAGTTGTGTGCTAAATTTAACTAAGAAAGTATACCAATTGAGAAATTATGAAGCAAGTAGATGCACTGAGAGAGAAAAGGGGAGCCAAAACCTTAGATAATGGTACTCATCGAAAATCATGCCAGAAAATGACGTGGGTTGTCAGAAAATTAACTGGAAAAGTTGAAGAAGAAAGGGATTGGGGAAATTTTCAAAAATTAGGGCACAAAATAAGGATTTAGGGGTCAAAACTAAGACTTCTTGTAGCCGACCTCAACACTTAGAAAATCAGAGTTCATACCTGGGCACTACGAACCACAATACAACTCGTAGGGGACCCTATGAATAGTATGGTTTGCTCATAGTATGTGTACCACTTTAATTCCTTACTATTTGCCTCTACGAGGCATGAATACAAGTCTAAGTGTGAACTATGACTCGTAGGCCTGCTCGTAGAGGCTACTTCAAATGCAATTTTCTTCAACTCTTCAACTTTTGGTCTATACCTGCAAATCACACCTCAAAATACACCAAGGTCAAGAACAATACAACTGATCCAATGTATTTAAACAATAAACAAACATCAAACTGTTGCCTAACAATTCAAAAAAATGAAAAAAATCTTAAAACAATTGAAAAATAGAAAAGACACTTTGGTTGCCTCCCAACAAGAGCCTTATTTGACATCGTGGCTCGACTTAGTCATTCATGAGTACTCAGAGTTCCTCATGGTTTGAAACTCCTTTATCACCATTTCTTACATTTCTCCTTCGATTACCTTGTATGTGTTCCAATTATGTGGAAACAAGATCAAACTAGTCATCAAGTCATTGGATTTCCAATGCTTGGTGGTCCACTTTATAGTTCACCTTGATGATGTCAAATTTGATTTCACACATCATGTCCTCTTGTGTTTCCATTCTTTTGGTAAATTATTTTAACAACCCTTCGATCTTAGATGATTCCCCTACAGTGCATTATTGGTGCGGTAGATTGAACCAAGGGCTAGCATAATTCTCAACTCTTTGTCTAGGATGATCCCCTGATGTGTTAGTGTGGGTGGTTGGGTACTCCTGAAATTGTTGGTAGATCTAACAAATGGCTAAAAACTTGTCCATATATTCAATGACTTCAGTAAATGATTTCTGCAGGAATGACCAATAAATCTCCTCTAAATAGAGCATCAGCTTAGCTTGCTGTGTGGATTTTAGTGCATAATAGAAACTCACCACTAGTTCATCACTTGGCATCCCATGATTTTGCACCTTTTCCACCAATCCTTTATACTTCTCCCAATTGATATTTAACAAACAATCAGGGACCTCCCGAAAGATGAGATGTGATCATGTTGTTGGTGCTTCTTAGGTGTGTCATAGAAAGTTCCTATGAACACGCTTTGCACCTCTCTCCAGTCAATGCACACATCTCAGGAAGCATGAATCACCACTTCACTGCATTACATCAAAGAGTCATTGGAAAGACCTATAGGGCGATCGTGTTCAAGGCAGGATGGCATGCACCCATAGCTTTTCTTCATATATGTGATAACCTTTGTAGATGGGCATGAGGGTCTTCGATGGCTGACCATAGAATAGCACTGTTCTCTGTAGTGATTGAACTATACCACTGGTGATGAAAATTTGATCCCCAACCATTGCTTGGTATCTTGCTGGAGATCTATATCTGGCTGAAACTAAAGTGAAGCCTATGCAATTTTTCTGTACAAAGAGAGCTAACAAAATAAAGATAAAAGAAAAATACAAGAGAATTTAGAAATTAATACTTGAATTAACTAATAGTAAAATCATGTCAAGAATATAGCTGTATTCCCTGGCAACGATGCCATAATTTTTGATGTTCACACTCCAATAACATGTAGTCAGTAATAAACCTAACCAAAGGTTAGGGTCGAATCTATAGGGAATACAAGGCTTGGCTATATAGATCCACTGTCAATTATTTCAAGCGTCAATTACTAAAGTCTCTAAGATGGAGGGTTTTTGTGATTCAAAAACAAAAATAAAAATAAATACTACACTAATTAGGCGGGAAGACAATCAAATTGAGGGACACCTTGGAAATTGTCCCCGTGATTCGTTGACTCAATTACCCTAGACAATAGAACTCTAGTTGGGAATTCACATGCAGGATGGTAACTGATGTTCTTCCATCCCTCTTGGGATGGTGAAGGTCAAATTTCACTATGGCACTTTCGGCAACCATTGTGTGCAAACTAACTGTTACCCATTGTCCCTGTCAACATCCCCTTGGCCAGGTTTAGTTGATTAGACGAGAGCACATCAATCAAAGTCTATCATTTACTTCCTTTTTCCTATTCCTCCCTACCTCAATTGAGATCGTGATAGTAGGCGAGGTTTGGTGTTTTCCACCACAAACATTAATCAAAATGAATGGAAATAAACAATACATGCAAAACCCCAATCAAAGAAATGCACAAAGTCTAGGTTATTTCAAGTCAACTACTCATAGTTCCCACAACCCCAAGTTGTGGGTGCTTAGCTACTCATGGATAAAGCAAAATAAAAAACAATGAATGTAAAATACATAGTTGAGAGTTTACCCAAAACAATAAAAAAATAAGAACACCTTCAAGTTGGAAACCACAAGCTTTGATTAATGGATGATGAGTACAATGTGATTTTCTAAACCCTCAAAGTGGGTCTTCAAATTAAAAATTAAAATCTACACAAAACCCTAGAAATATTCTAGAGAGGAAATTCAAAGTGTGGAATAAAAGATTCAAAGTCTGATCCTCCTAAAAAAAAACCCTATCATTAAGTATTTATACTATTTACAAATTCACCCTAAAAATTAAATAAAAAGACAGCTGGCAGCAGGTACGTCGTCCAGGTACAACTTGTAGGTCACCCTACGAGTCATAATGAGGGTTTTGTGGTCAGATTCTAGTATTTTAGACTTGACTTCTATGATTCACTGTTACGAGTCATTGCATGGGCTACAAGTAGTATGCTTCTCTTGAGTCTAGGCCCTCCATTTTTGGTCCAAGATTTTAGCTCACTATTTCTTGCAACGATCCTTCCTATACAAGTGGTAGGGAGACCTATGACTCATAGAATGGCCTCGTAGATCTGACCCCCACTTAGTAGATTCTTGATTTTGCTCATTGTTTCTCACAACGAGAGCACCCTATGACTCGTAGCTTGGGCTACGACTCATAGAATGGCTCGTATGTCCTGCACTTAAGGAAAAATCTACAATTTTCTCCCTAAATCATATCAACCTATCTTTTCTACAATAACAACATAAAAAACATAAACAAAACCATAAAAAGTTATATTTAGAACTTGCGAAATCCCTTGTTTCAGGCATCAAATGTGTTGTATCTTGATAGTACATCAACTTTCTTTTGTCATGTGATTTTTGGAGATGGAATTTGAGTGTATACTCAAACGATTGAGGCGGTTAAGAATTGGCCCAGAGCAATCTTACCGACGGATATAAGAAGCTTTCTGGGATTGGCTATCTATTATCAGAGGTTTGTTGAGGGATTTTCTTCAATATCTGCACCCTTGACCAAATCGACTCAAAAGAAGGTCAAGTTTCAATGGTCTAATGAGTGTGAGAGGAGTGTCCAAGAGTTGATGACGAGGTTAATCACTGCACTAGAGTTGACCTTACCTAATGGAACAGAGGGATTTATTATCTATTGCGATGCTTCGAGTGTGGGATTAGGATGTGTTTTGATGTAGAAGAGAAATGTTGTCGCTTATGCTTTTAGATAGCTTAAGGTGCATGAGAAAAATTATCCCACTAACGACGTGGAGTTGGCGGCAGTGGTGTTTGCTCTCAAATTATGGCGCCACTACATGTTTAGAGCACGTGTTGATGTATTCATAGACCACTAGAGCCTGCAATATGTCTTCACCTAAAAGGAGGAGGCAGAGGAGATGGCTTGAGTCACTTAAGGACTGTAACTCCACCACCCAGGTAAAGCTAATATGGTTGATGATGTGCTTAGTAGTTTGTCAATGTGAAGCACAGACAATGTGGATAAATAGAAGAGAGACTTATCGAAAGAGGTTCAGAGACTAGCACGATTGGGAGTCCAATTGGACGAATCAGGTGAAGGAGGAGTTCTTGTGCAACATGGGTCGAGATCATCTCTAGTAGTGGAGGTGGAGGAGAAACAAGTGTAAGACCTAATTTATTACAATTGAAGGAGGATGTACATAAGCAAAAGGTCATGGCTTTCACTAAAAGGGGAGATGGAGTGTTGAAGTATCAAGGTAGATTTTGTGTTCCCATTGTTGATTGTCTTAGAGAGAGGATCATGGCAAAGACCCATAGTTCTAGATATTCTATCCATCTAGGGTCTACAAAGATGCACCATGACTTAGAGGAAACTACTGGTGGGGTGGAATGAAGAGAGATATTGTTGAGTTCATTTCGAATGCCCAAATTGCCAACAAGACAAAGTTGAGCACCAAAGGCCATGTGAAGTGTCTTAGAATATCGAGATTCTAGAATGTAAGTGGGAGATGATTAACATAGGCTTTGCCACTAGTTTATCGAGGTCCCATAGACAACATGATTCCATTTGGGTGATAGTTGATGGGATGACTAAGTTTGCACACTTTTTAGGAGTCAAGATGACTGATACCGTAGAGGATTATTCCCAACTCTATATAAGGGAGAATATTAGATTACATGGGGTCCCTTTGTCCGTCATCTCTGATAGAGGAGCCCAATTCACCACACAGTTTTGGAGATCTTTTCAGAAGGGTTTGGGTACAAAGGTGCACCTTAGCACTGCCTTTCACCCATAAACGGATGACTAGGAATAACATACAATTCAAACATTGGAGGACATGTTGAGGGCTTATGCCATTGACTTTAAGGGTAATTGGGATGAAAACATACCTTTGGTAGAGATTGCTTATAATAATAGCTTCCCTTCAAGCATTCATATGGCCCCATATGAGGCACTCTATGGGAAGAGGTATAGGTCATCAATTGGACGGTTTGACGTAGATAAAGTTGAGTTGATTGGGCCAGACTTGGTTCACCAATATATGGAGAAGGTGAATATTATTCAATAAAGGTTGAACAGTGCACAAAATTAACAGAAATCCTACACAAGTGTTAGGAGAAGGGATGTAGAGTTTGAGGTCGATGATTGGGTGTATTTTCAAGTGCCTCCCATGAAGGATGCGATGAGATTTAGAATGAAAGGGATGTTGAGTCTAAGGTACATTGTTCCTTATCAAATCATAAAGACAGTGGGCAATGTGGCATAAGAGTTGGAGCTACCATCAGATTTAGAGGCCATTTGCCTAGTATTCCATATTTCCATGCTCAAGAAGTGTATGGGAGATCAAAAATTTGTTGTGCCTGTTAAGAGTATTGGAGTGAGAAACAACCTGAGTTATAAGAAGGTTCCTATCCAAATTCTTGATCATCAGGTTCTAAGGTTATGGACTAAAGAGGTTGTATTTGTCAAAGTGTTGTGGAGGAACCAATTCGTAGAATAAGCCACTTAGGAGGCTAAGGAGGACATGAAGATAAAATATCCTCATTTATTTGTACCTACTAATGATGAGAGAGTCGACAGTAATTATCTCCCTATGAATTCTTGAATTTCCATTCCTTGAGTTCTCCATTCATTCTCCATATGATAGATGATAGAATTCTAGAGTCCGAGTGAGGATCAATGTTATTTGCTCACTACTGATTGTTTGACTTGGTAAAATTCTTGATTTGCTGATTGCGTGAGTAAGTTGAGAGCTGGTTGATTGCTAGAGTTGTAGGGAAATTCATGCCTTAACCTAATTCCCTAGTTTTCTCTTTATTCAAGGATGAATGATCCCAAGGGAGAGAAAATGTAACACCCTCTAACTCTGTCTATTTGGCTTGGAGTGGATGTGCAGGAGATGTTGGGAGAAAATCTAAGAAAAATGTTGCAGAGGCAGGTTTAAGTTAGTCAATACTATTCTAGAGGGGTTTATGACTTGTAAAGTGGGTTTCGTAGTAAAATCTTGTGGTTCAAGTTTTAGGACCCTTTCAGTTTAAGAGAAGACTTTACGACTCATGGAGCTCTTTATGACTTGTGGAGAGGGGTTTCCTGACAAATTCCAATTAGTTCAAATTCCAATCCTACTATTCACAAGAGGAGGTTTATGATTTGTAAGATGGTCTACAACTCGTAGAACAAGGTTTCATATTAATTTCCAACAACATAGATTTTAGGGCTTCTAGTCTATGAGAGGAAGTCTATGACTCGTAGATGGCACTGCGACTAATAGATGGGGTCTTGGAGAACTTACTGACAATTTTAATGAGGGGTATTTTTGTCCTTTCTAGTTCTTTTTGATTAAATCCTTGAGCATTTTTAGACATGTATAAGGTCTCAAAACAAACCCTAGTGCATTCATTCTTTACTCTTCACCTTGGGAGAAAATCTTTAGAGTATTGGAGGAGAAAGAAGAGCTAGGGTTTTCAATCCAAGGGCAAGGATCTACCGAGGTTCGATTATTCTTATATTCCTAGGTACATCAGGCTTACCAATGTGTGAGATTTCTTTATTCAGATGCCCCTTCATCACCTTGAGTCATGATTGAAAAAGAGTTGAGATTTGAGAAATTTTACTACCCTAATATGATATCTTTGTATTCATTCATGATGTCCTATTCTGCTACATGAGATAACTGCTATATTGCATGAGCATTGATATGAGATTTATACTTGTATTGCGTACTTGATGGCACGAACCCTGAATTTCATCATTTTATGAATTCCATGCATATTAATATGTTGAGGTTAAGTATATGAGTTAAGTACCTTGAGTATGATTGAGCATGAGAGACATGTTGCATTGAGTCACCCATATATAGTAACACATGAATATCTTACTTACATTATATAATGAGTAAATTGAGTGATTCTAAATGACCATTTGAGTTTGAGTCAGGTTTGATTTTTGTGCTTTGATTGATTGAGCTAATGAGAAACTGAGTTGAGTTGAGCATTGAGATTTGAGTTGATTGATTGAGCACTGAGTTTTAGTTGATTGAATGAGTGTATTGAGGATTGAGTTGATTGATGAGTTGAGAATGTTTAGTCTTGGGTGAGTATCGAGCATCAAGCAGGGAGCGAGTATATATATCTACTTTAACCCACAGAACTAGTCCCGAACTAGTCATTCTGCCGACTCTAGTCCCAAAAGTGGACATTTATTATAGATCCAAGATAGAGTTTATCACCCATTTCCGTGGCATGTTAAGGACTGGCGTGGCAACGACATCGAATTCATTGTATATCACCATATCTTGTGGTGGGGTGGAGAGTTTGTCGGTTAGAGAATGTCCCAAGCAATATTGATTGAGCATAACATTTTCAAACTGAGTTTTTTATTATTACAGGGTCTAATTTCTAAGTCTACTTTAAAAGTATGATTTACTTAAAACTTGCATATTGAGTCAAGCCTGAGTTGATGATTCGAGATAACTGACTCGAGCTTTAATTTTCTTAAGCTATTTTACATACCATTATATTCCATGTACTAACGTCCATTTGAGCCTGCATCTTTTTATGATGTAGATACAGGTGATAGAGGACTTTGGCCTATGCATCCTTGAGGTCCAGATCAGTACACCTCCAGAGTTTGTGAGCCCTCTTTGCGATCCGGAGGTGCTCTTTTATCTTATGAATTTGTTTGGTACCTTTTCTTTCTTTTGTTGGGGGTGTTCATTGTCTATCATGACACTATCTAGACTTATTGATTAGAGGCTTCATATATCATGAGTATAGGAGTATCGAGTAATGATGTATTCAAATCTATTCTATTTTACAAGTATAGTAAAATAGAGTTGTTTATATATTATATAATTTATCCTTACATATGATATTTTTATTGAGTTCTTCTGTTGTTGACTATGATGTGACGGTGAGGCTGTAACGACCCCAGAAAGTGCTCAAAAATGTGCTTTAGAAGTGCCCAAAATCATAATTTCCACATATCTTAAAATTTGTGCATTGTTGCAAAAATCCGACTTCATATTCTTGATCAGGGGCAAAATTGAGTGAGTAATGTGTCTAATCCTGATTTAAGATGAACCGTATCAAAATTTCAGTTTCCCAAAATTCAATTTCTAGAATCGATCTGCCACAGTCCCGCAACATGCAGCCATCGCGGATCAGTGTAAAAATGTCCTTCACATTGGGTTTGTGACACGGACCAAATCCAGACCTATGTTATTTTGCTGCAAATTTTTCCAGTTCGGTCCAAGGTTTTGCGTCTCTGTCCTAAGACTTCTTATACGTAAAAGTACCTATACTTAGCCATATTTTACTTCAATATCATATAAGTCTTTTTCGGATACTCTCTCAAACATTTAGACTAATATTTTACCCAAAAATTCAAGTCCCAAAACTCATCCAGACCTTAAGTATTTAACTCATGCTTCAAGTCTCCATTTCCAATCTTCATCAAGAATTCTCCAAAGCTAAGGTATGTGGGTTTTACCCATTAGGTTCTTTCACCCATGGTGCAAAAGCTTACTTTTTACCTAAATCTCATATTTCTATGTTGATTTTACATATGGGACTTCTCTTATGAATTTAACTATGAACAATGATAGGGTTTTGTGAACGTGTGACTATTTATACATATTTTGAGCTACAATTCTTATATATATCTTGAGATTTGATGAAGGTTTTTATGTATGATGCAAAAGTGTAATACAAAGTGTTGGTGGGTGGTTTTTCATTAAGTTTTCTTGCATGATTTCACTCTTGTATTACATGACTTTACACTAGCATTGCTCAACCACCAAGTGTTTGATGAAATGATCGGTTAATGTATCTTGAGTTGTTGAAGGCCTAATAGTTGGCATATGAGTTAAGTGACTTTATGATAATGAAAGGGTGATATGAATGTGTTGATTTCATGAGAAGTATTTGTTGTCTTGTAAGTTGACCGTAGCTAATTGAGGGGTGATGCCTCAATCACCTAGGATGGGGGTGGTAAGCCATCAACTAATTGAGGGGTTGGTACCTCAATCACTTAGGATGGAGGTAGTAAGCCATCAACCAATTGAGGGGTTGGTACCTTAATGACCTAGGATGGGGGTGGTAACCCATCTACCAATTGAGGGGTTGGTACATCAATCACCTTGGATGGGGATGGTAAGCCATCAACCATTTGAGGGGTTGATACCTCAATCACTTTTAAGGGGTGGTCTACCTTAGATTCCAAGTACTAAGTTGCTTGGTCTATGATGATGGTGTACTCCTACACACGTAATATGTTCTATATATAAGCATGTTTACTTCAAGTATCATTTCATGCATGCCATATTGATATATGATCATCTATAGCTTAATTATACATTTTTACTATGTTGTTTATCTATTGTTGCATTGCATCCTACATACTCAGTATATTCAGATGTACTAATGCATACTCTATGCCTACATAATGTTACCATGTAGTAACCGGAGCCCCACTTGATCATCCTCCTCCTCCACATAGCTAGTGTGATATCTCTCAAAGCAAGTTGGTGAGTCCTCAACTTTGAGGAGATACTTCTCTTGCTTTATGCTATGTATAGACTCTCTTTTCTTTATTGTATGCTTGACTATGAGGGTGACCCTGGTTGCTTGTCTTGGCTTGACGCTAAGTTCTACATTTAGAGCTATTGTTGGACAAGTATGTAATGATTATATGAGCCTTGACTCTATTTGATTCTATGATATTCTGTGATACGAAAGATGTCCCACAACTCTATTTATCCCTATGTACTATTTCTTATTATCTTTCAATTGCTTCTGCGCCCAAGGATTTGCAATGATATGTTAAGAGGATTACGTGGGGGTCCCTTATATTTCTCCATGCGTTGTGTCATGTCTAGGCCCTAAGCTTGGGTCATGACAAACTTGGTATCAAAGAACTAGGTTGTTAATGGTCCTCTGCATCCAACACCCTACGTCAATTAGAGTCTACACCACAACTATGAGTAAAAGGCTATGAGATGTTTTACGAAATATTTCCCTTCTTCTTACTCTATGTCGTGCTATAGGAGTTAAGGTATGGTTTTCCCCCTAAAGATTGTTCTTTGCTATGCTAGATCATGACTAACACAAGAGGAAGGAGAGCCCGCACGCCCAAGGAACAACCAACTCATGGTGATCTTTGGGATGCTATCACTTTGCTAGATCAAGTTATCGCTAATCAAACCAACCAAGGCGTCCAAGTCCCTCATGCTCCTACTCCAGCATCTTGGGTAATGGACATTATGAGGATGAACCCACCGGAGTTCAATGGGTCTAAGGTGGATGAGGACTCTCAAGAATTTATTGATGAGGTGTACAAAGTATTGACTATTATGGGTGTGAGGTATGAAGAAAAGGTGGAGTTGGTGGCTTACCAACTCAAGGGGGTGGCTCAAATACACTCAATGGAAGGAGGAGAAAGGGAACAACAATGTTGTTTTATGGGAGGAGTTTAAGGTGGCTTTGCTCAACTGGTTCTTCCCTCTTGAGCTTAGGGAGGCCAAAATGGTAGAATTCATGAATTTGAACCAAGGATCTATAAGTGTGAGGGAGTATTCCCTCAAGTTAAACCAACTCTGAAAGTATGCTCCACACTTGGTTGCCCACCCACATGAACAAGTTCGTCATGGGTGTATCTGACTTTATGAGTGAGGAGTGTCGGTCTACTATGTTGATTAGTGACATGAATTTGTCCCGCTTGATGACTTATATCAAACAAATGGAGGGCAAAAAGTTTCGGAAGAGAAGGAGTCATGAGGCTAAGAAAGCCCATTTTGATGGTAAGTTTCAAAAGCACAACGGTGGCTGGTTTCACCAAGGCTTAGGGTCTTCTCATGCTCTAAGTGGGAGATTTGCCAATGACTACCTAAGGCCCCAAGATGGTGGTGGTGTGATGCCTAGACTCGTGTGTCCAAAGTGTGGTAGGGGTCATGGTGGCCCATACCTGAGAGATACCAATGCTTGTTTTGGTTGTGGGGAAGTAGGCCATAAGATGATGGATTGTCTATGTAATCGTAGTAAGGGTAAGGATGTCCGTCATCAAGGCCGGGGTGCTAATGCAATTCCTTTGGGTAGATGAGGTCAACAAGGTGGTACCCCAAGGCACAATTGGTTTTATTCTCTCCATAGGAGGCAAGGAGTTGATGAGGTGCCCGATATCGTCACCTGTATGCTAAAAGTCTTTGATTTTGATGTGTATGCATTGATAGACATGGGTGCCACTCTTTCTTTTGTTACTCCTCTTATTGCCAAAAAGTTTCATGTTGAGCCCGAATTGTTGTGTTAGTCATATGAGTTGTCTACTCCTATTGATGCATTTATTATTTCTAGAAAGGTCTATAGAAATTATCCCATTTGCATCTTGTATAAAATATCGCCTTATGATCTTGTTGAGTTGGATATGGTTGATTTTGATGTCATTCTTGGGATGTTTTGGTTGCATGCATACTATGCCTCCATTGGTTGTAGAACCCGTAAGGTCAATTCCCAATTCCCAAATGAACCTGTCCTTAAGTGGGAGAGTCATGATGTGGTGGTCAAGGGTAGGTTCATCTCTTGCATTAAAGACCAAAAGTTGATCTCTAAGGGGTGTCTCTATCATTTTGTAAGGGTTAGGTATGTTGAGTCCAAAGTTCTTCCCACAGAGTTGGTTTCGGTGGTTAATGAGTTCCTTGATGTCTTTTCTAATGACCTTCCCGGTGTTTATCTCGAAAGGGAAATAGACTTTGGTATAGACGTCCTCTCCGATACTCAACCCATTTTTATTCCCCTTTTTCATATGGCCCCGACGGAGTTAAAGCTGTTAAAGGAGCAATTGGGGGACTTATTGGAGAAGGGATTTATTAGGCCTTGCCAATCACCTTGGGTGCACCAGTGTTGTTTGTGATGAAAAAGAATGGGTCTTTTAGAATGTGTATTAACTATCTACAACTTAATAGTTTCACCATCAAGATTAAGTATCCTCTACCAAGGATTGGTGATTTGTTTGACCAACTTCAAGGGGCTAGTCACTTCTCTAAGATTGATCTTTGGTCTGGGTATCATCAAGTGAAGGGGCAAGAGTGTGACATTCCCAAGATGGCCTTCTGAACTAGGTATGAGAATTATGAATTTAAGGTTATATCTTTTGGGTTGACCAATGCATCAACTATTGATGATGTTCACACTCTAATAAGAAAGCGGTTGCTATCAGTAATTAACCTAACCAAAGGTTAGGGTCGAATCCACAGGGAATACAGGGTTTGACTATAAAAATTCACTATCAATCATTTCAAGTATTTATAACTAAAATCTCTAAAAGGGGGGGGTTTGATTTGGAAATAAAAAAATAAAATAAAAACTATACTACTATGCGAGGAAACACTCAATTTTAGGGACAACTTAGGAATTGTGTTCCCTATGGTTCATTGACTCGATTATCCTAGACAACATAACTACAATTGGAACTTAGCATGCCGGAAGGTAACTTAGATTTTTTCAGCCCTCTTGTGAAGGTGAAGGTCGAATTTCACCATGGCACTTGGTCAGCAACCATGATGTGCCAACTAACCTTACCTATTGTCCCAGTCAACCTCCACTTGGTCAAGTTTGGTTGACTAGATGAGAAGACATCAATCGAATCCTATCATCTACTTCTCTTTTCCTAGTCGTCACTACCTTGGTTAAGATCATGATAGTAGGCAGGATTTGGTGCTAGCCAGCACTAAAACAACAATCAAAATGAGGGTAAATAGACGACAATACATGCAAAACCCCAATAATAGAAATGTAATAAATCTAGGTTATATCAAGTCAACCACCCATGGTTCCCATAACCCCAAGTTGTGGGTGCTTAGCTACTCATGGCTAAGGCAAAACCAACCAAAATGCAAATACAAGACATAGTTCAAAGTTTTACCCAAAGCAATAAAGAGTGATGCACCATAAGTTGCAAACCACAAGCTTAATAGATTGAGAATGAATACAATGTATGATTTGCACTCCCAGAAGTGGGTCTTCCAAGAGAAATTTAAAATCGACACTAAAACCCTAAAATAATCTAGAGAGAATAATCAAAAGCTCTCCTCCAATATTCAAGTCTGGGATCTCTCAAAAATAAAACCTAACATAAAGTATATATAGTAGTTACAATTTTAACCCTAAAAATTACACAAAAAAGATACTTGGCAGCAAGTACGTCTCATAAGTATGACTCACAGGATGACCTATGAGTCATAATCGAGGTCTCATAATAGGCGTTTGGTTTTTTGAACTTGACTATTACGACCCACTGGTATGAGTCGTTGCTTGAGTTACGACTCGTATGCTCTTCTTATATTCTAGGCCTTCAGTCTTTCGTCCAAAATTTTGGCTCTCTGTTTCTTTCTATGACTCCACCTATACGATTATTATTTGAGACCTACGACTCGTAAGTTGGACTCATAAGGCTGACCTCCACTTAGCAGATTTCTAATTTTGGTCTCTATTTCTGGCTTCGAGATCACCTTATATATCATATCTCACTTAGCGCGCCCTATTCCTTTGTCAGCCCCTTCGCACTGCCCGGGCATGGTTCAGAATGAAAGAGGTTTTCCCGATGTTTAAGATCCTGAATTTGAGACTTTCGACACCTAAAATATTCTCACTTAACGACGCGCACCTGTTCGGATGATTTATTTGATTTCATTCCACTATTGAAATCTACTATGAGAC
This sequence comes from Solanum ossicruentum, assembly GCA_025774065.1. Taxonomy (NCBI): domain Eukaryota; kingdom Viridiplantae; phylum Streptophyta; class Magnoliopsida; order Solanales; family Solanaceae; genus Solanum; species Solanum ossicruentum. Next base: position 16,930 of record JAOTQR010150355.1, read on the forward strand.
TTTTCGCAGGGTGATTTATTGCTGAACTATACTTGACTGCTTCAAAAGTAATTAATTCCACTTTGGAATGCAACTGAACGCAATTCCACTATGACACTGAAGAATGAAACTATGCGACTATTTTAGCAATTCCACTATGTAACGTCGAACGTTTAAGAAAATCAAGTCATTAATGCAACTCTGTAACTTTGTTCGATTATGATTTATTTGATTTGACACCCTACCCACTGAAGGCAAAACTAACTCCAAAGAGAAGCACTTTTGAAGCCTTTTCCCTGTTTGTGATGACCTGTAGCTTGGGCTTAGACTCATAAGTGAGCTCGTATGTTCTACACTTTAGCAAAATCTACAACGTTTCTCCAAAATCATGCCAACCTATTTTTTCTGCAATAACAACACAAAAACACATAAAAACCATAAAAAGTCGCATTAAGAACTCACAAAATTCCTTGTTTCTAGTATCAAATATGTTGTATTTTGATAGCACATCAACACACTCAACTTAGAACTGTTGCTTGTCCTCAACAAACGACTCAATTTAAGCAAACAATGAGAGATAGATAGTACCTATACCCATGGCTTATACATTATTTACTCTAACTTAGGTAACCAACTTTTATTTTCAAAACAAGATTGCAAAGCTACTAAGGGAAAAAAAACACAATGATGTATCTGGCAACCCAACTATGATAAGATAAGGAGCATCAACCATGCGCAATCACTGGATTAGTCATATGCTAATCAAGAAGTTGAAATGCCCTCAGAGAAAAGAAGTCCCTCTTGCTCACTCGAAAAGCATTTTTAATTCAAGGACTATGCAAGCATTCTCATACTCACAAATGAAATTCATACAACCATAGGCTTGCTCTATACTCAACTTTTGAATTGGTGACAATGTGGATTTGGACCACTTTAGGACTTAATGGCTTGTCACATAGGCTTATAGGCCTTTGGTATGGTATTTTAGGCAATTAGTGACTAAAAGTTATCCTTGAACCATGTTTACCAACACTTTTACCTTCATAACCCAAACATTTTCGCTAAATCCACCCTTATTCTCCTATTTCAAGCTTTCTCCAGGTGTTTTCACTCTTTTTCAGTTGTGCCTTATTTTTGAACTCATTTATGCTATTTTCTTCAATTCAAGGCACTTTTCTTTTCTTTTTCCTCACTGAACTCATGATTTTTTATTTCTTTCTTTATTTCCCAACTAACCACCTCATTGTTATTACTTTACCACAACAAAGGCCACCCTTAACTTAGGCTTTTAGCTTGAGGTGAAGTACACAATATCTATTCCACAAACCAGGGCCACTGTTTGTAGCCACCCTTAACTTAGGCTATCAGCCTCAATTAAGGTTCACATGTTCAAGGATAGACCATGGCCAATATCATGGTATTTCATAAAACAAGGTTGGGCTAGCTTGGTGCCAAGAAAGAATGAGTGCATGAGAGGCTCAAAGCTTTGGAACAAAGGGTCCACTAACACCTTTGGCAGGTGATTTAGGCAAAAATGGGCTCACTAGAAGAACAAAGTCCTAAGATCCCTTCCAAATCAACCATATTACCAAACCAGTTTTAGAGTAATAAGGCAAGTTCTAATTCCATACATGATACATGAATGTGGCAAAATAAGCTCACAACACACAGGGCATTGCACACACAATCAAGTATAGATTTACAGGTCATGCTTCAATCCTCAACTTACCTTCTCATTATCAGAACAAACATCACCAAATAATCAAAATGCATGATTGCATCAATAACCAACAATCTCAAAAGTTTTGAGGGTACCTAATTTTTCATCAAAATTTAAAAACTATGTATAGGCAAAAGATAATAACTACTGTATAACACTGAAAATTATCTACATTACTTAAAAATACCAATTCAAAAGAAATTAACTATCCTCAAGGAAAAAAAAATAGCGCAAGAAAACCTTGGGATCAAAAACAGGGGAAGTTATGGACTCGAGGCTACTTAGAATTCACCTTAATCCTTAACTTCCCACACCCTACCAAAATAGAATACTTTGCCCTCAAAGTAATGATATGAATGAAAATCAAATAACAGAAACACACACACACACACACACACAGATATATATATATGTATAATTACATACATACATTAAAAACCAACATTTTAAAAACTAAACATCCAAAACAAAAGTGAAAAGAACATTAAAGACAAAATATTTAAACAAATCCAAAACCAACATCACAAAAACATTATCCAATAAAAGGCCAAAGTTTCCATAGATAGAAATAAGTGCTAGGGTCAAAAATAGTCAAACATCATGGTGCTGAAGCACCTGTATCTTTTTGGTCGACATGATCCTGGGTCAAGGCCTCCTCCTCAATAGTCTGGGATGCAGCTGCAAGTGAGCCACCTTCTCCATGGGTTGTCTGCTGCACGCCTGTCTCTTAGTATAGCTGCCATGAGTATCGACTCCAGCGCCGCTGCCTTTGTATCGGCTCCTCCTCTAGTGCTGCTCGATTATCAGTTCTCGGCCTCTTCTGGCTCATCTCAAGGTTATCCGTCTTGAGGCTCCTCTTTTTGCATGGGCATCCGGGCAGTCAGCGAATAAGTCAAAAACCTCGTCACCCGCCAATGCCACCTCCGAGATTGCAATAGGGGCTACTAGCATTTGTAATAAATCGGCCTTAAACTTTGCCAACTCTTCTGTTATTGCGCTCGTGTCAGCAGGCCGAGCACCCTCAAGCCTCCTTTGGATTCTCGCCTCGAATGCATTTACTTAGGCATCCACTGCTCTAGCTCTCTTATCCACTAAATCGCAGGTGAATGCCTTTACCCTTTCCTTTGAGTCTCGAATAGTTTGGCTGACTCATGGTCTAACTTGAGCTACTAAAGCCTGTATCTTGAGCTCTGTTGTAGCTACCCTGTGAACCAGCGCCTAAAAAGATACATCAGAGATAAGAGAATCAACCTGCATAGTGGATGATACTTGTGCAGATGTACTGGAAGATGGTGTCGGCTCACTCTTAGCAGTCGGGGAAGGCTCTGCAGTAGTTGTAGTACAGCCGGTGGTAGCTAGAGTCGGACCCTGAGTTTGAGGCTCGACTGGGAATAGATTTGGGATGGTCGAAAGAGCTACTTATGGTAGGGCCACTGGGTTCTGATCAGCCTTTAGTAGGTTGGGATCAATGGTGCATGTGGCCTTTATCTGCTAGTCCTAGTGTAGGTCGACATAAACACCTGTTGCACTGCATAAATGGTGGATCAAAACAGGGAATGGTAGTAAGGTGCTCGTCTGGATGGCAGACTCGTGAATCTACTCAAAGATATTCCGGGCCCAATCTATCTCATAACCAGCTAGGATGCTGACTAATAACACAACTCACTCTAGGCTGATCAAATTATTTGTGAAAGTGGGTCGGATACGCCAATGGAAAATCGACCACCAAAACATGGCCTGGAAAGTGAGGTGGGCTTTCACTATAGGATCACCGTACTTTGTGACCCATGTCAGTTCGAAGCTCCCTCCTTGCAGATCTGATTGGTAATCCACTACAGCAGCTTGGTTTTTGCCCTAACATTCTCTTGTTCACTCCTCTCCTCTTTTTGGCAATACGACTATCATACTCTGTAGTGGACTGAGGCACTCTGTAGTTGGGCCTGAAATGAACCTGTTGGATCATCTCCTCTGAGATGTCAACTTTTTGACCCCTGACCTAAACCACTCGTAAGCGAGGCTGCTCAATCAACCTTTTATTCTTTTGCAACCCTTGGCATAGAGTAGCAACGTAGGCTGCATAAAACTCATGGACTAAGTAAGGGGGATACTTGGCCATCTGCTTTATAGTCCATCATACTCTGTGTCTATCTAGGTCAACATCTAACCCCAGTACCCTATCTAACCTACATTCATTTAGCCTGGACTCCTTGTGGAACTATATACCCGTTTGCCTTGTCCCTTTGGCTCTAACTTCTGGTCATAAATCTCTTTCATTCCTGCAACGCACCATATGGGGTCGCCCAGGGGCTGTGATTGTTCTTCCTCCTACTGAGCTTGTGAACCCTCCTCAAAATCTGGCTTGGTGTCTTTTCATTGTTCTTCCTCCTATTGAGCTGTGATTGTTCTTCCTCAGGGGCTGTGATTGTTCTTCCTCCTACTGAGCTTGAGATGCTCTCAGACCCACCACTGCTACCCTCCTCCTTAGACAGGGAGGGACTCTCAACTTCTATCGAGGCCATAGCAGTGCAGCCCTGAGTTTGAGGCACATTTGCCTCAGGGTCTATCCATATTCTATGGACTTCCATAGAGCTTTCCGATTGCTTTGTTCTAGAGGACTCGTCAACCAATCTCTACTGAAACGATTTGACCGATCATTTATCCATTGGAGGCATTATATCTGCAAATCAACCACATAGCCATAAGTGAGCCTCAAAATGTTTGATAAGGCAGTGATCACATAACAAAGGAACAGAAAATATTGAAGCATTTCAAATCACAAGAAAAGTCACTAATATAGTTGCAGGTCTACAACTACGTGGCACAGGTACAACTCATAGTGTGACCTACAAGTCGTACAAAAGCCTCGTAAAGCCAAGGTTTTTGAGTAAAAATACAACTTGGAATCAGATAAGAGGTACAGTTACGACTCGTAGGATGGCTTACGAGTAGTACTATGACCTTGTAACTCATTCCAGAGGCATTTTTAAAACCTATGTCAGGCTTACGAGACCCTCACTATGAGTCATACTAGATGCTACGAGTCGTGGTTAGGTCCGGTATGAGAAAGGTGAAGGAAACACAGGTGATTGGTGCTTGCTACGAAGGATCACTACGACTCATAGGGGAAATTATGAGTTATAGGGAGTCCTCATAGCGGAAGGAAGTAGGCACCTATAGTGCCTGCAATATTCCCACAAGATCGAATAGTAAATGCACATATAAGTAATGCATGGGCAACATTAGACCAACACCTTATTACAATCGCACACATTTAGACCCAAAATGCAAATGCCAACCCATAATCGTTACCCTAAGAAGAATCTAATGCACTCTAAAATCTCATACAAGTTGAGCCCATGAGCAATTCATCCTCAAACTCACATTCGTGATCAACACACAACACTTCATGGAGATTCAGTTCAATTTCAGACGAGGTTGTCATGCACTATACAGTAGAACAAATACGTATAGTCCCAAATTTCAACTCTGATAACATTTTGCGAAGTGATTACACACAATAATTCATTGAACACACGTATCAACATGTTAACCTACAACCACCCAACAAGAGCCCATACAAGTTCCCATTTTAACTAGAAAAATCGAAAAAAATCCAAAACCCTAACCTTATGCTCAAGCATAAATATCATTATATGGATACGAATATCATGACTTCATTTAGCATGCAATCATATTCCAAGAATGAAATTTATCACAAAAGTGCATAATATTAACCACGAGACTTACCTATTGAGTGAATAATCTATCCAAATGCAATGATAGGAAAAGCAACGAGGCCAATACCCTAGGGAATGGTGGCCTTATTGGAACTTCACTAGAAAATGATGTGGGTAGCTGGGATTTTTGGTCGGAATAATGATCATGAGAAAGGGATTGGGGATTTTCGTCGAATTAGGGTCACTTTTTTAAGATTCTGCAGATTAGGTCTACGAGACCCCAACTCCGAGTCATAACGTGTTGTACGACTCATAGGTCCTGGTCTCATAGTAAACCCAATACTTAGCAATAATTAGAATTCATACCCGGGCACTACGTATCCCACTTACAACTCGTAGGGGACCCTACGAATCATAAGGTTGGCTCGTAGTATGTGCGCCTACTTTCAATACTCATTGTTTCCCTCCCCGAGGCATGACTATGAGTCGTAGTGGTGATTATGGTTTGTAGGCCTTCTCGTAGAAGCTGCTCCAAGTGCCATTTTCTCATATCTCAAGTTCCTTATTTCCACCTGCAGACCAAGTCTCAATACACAACAACCTTCAAAACATCACAACTGAATCAAAGTCTTTCAAATTAGAAACAAACAATATGTTAGCACCAAAAAATTTCAAAAACCAAACAAGGTTGAAACAAACTAAAAGAAACATCACATATGCTTGGGTTGCCTCCCAAGAAGTGCTTGTTTAACATTATGGCTCGACTTAGTCATCATCCATCATTAATAACCATCAAGAGCCCAAACATCACTCTTCAATTCATCCGGGTGTTTCATTGACTAGCAGTGTAGAACACGGCCTTTGCATCATTGACCTTGAACCGAAGCTGACCCGAATCCATATCCACCAAGGCTCTCTCAGTGGCTAGAAATGGTCTTTCCAAAATAATGGCACCTCGAAATCAACCTCACAGTCAAAGATCACAAAGTCTGCAGGAAAGATAAATTTATCAAACTTAACAAGCACATCAAGAAGTATTCCCTTTAGCTTTTTGATGGTCTAATCTTCCATGAGCAACCACATTCTTGTCGGTGTAATGGTGCCAAGCCAAAGCTTTTTGAATACGGCAAGAGGCATTAGGTTAATACTTGCCCCTAAGTCGCACAATAATATTGTGAATTCAACATAACCAATGGTGCAAGGGATGGTGAATGCACCGAGGTCCTCTCATTTTTGGGCAAGGCATTTGGTCATGATTGCACTGCATTGTTGGAGCTCTTTTAAGAACTCTTGGCTCAAAGTACGTTTCTTCATCACCAAATACTTCATATATTTGGCGTACTCGGGAATCTTCTCTAAAGCTTCTAGAAGAGGAATATTGATTGATAGTTGCTTCAACATCAAGAGGAAGTATTTGAATTTGCCTCATCTTCCCTTTTTTTAAGCCTTTATGGGAAAGGAGGAGGAGGTTTTGGGATCACCTTGACTTTCTCTTGCTCTCCTATCTCTTGGCTTTCCACTCCATTACTCTTTAGATTTTCTTACACAATCCTCAACATGCTTTCAATGACCCTCTCATAAGCTTCATCATCAACCATTGGCATAGGAAGATCAATAGTGCTTTTGCCACTCTGAGTCATGAATACCATATAATGCCCTTTATTTTTAGGATTTTGAACCGTATTGCTTGGTAAAGTGCCCTTTTGGTGTTGGTTCAATTGTGAAGAAACTTGCCCAAATTATTGTTCCAACTACTTAATTGCCACAGAGTGAGACTTTATCTTCTGGTTAATGCTTGCAATGTCTGATTTCATTTCCTTCAAGGTCTCATCTTTGTGATCAACTCTTTTTAACAATTTCTCAAACAACTCTTCAATCCTAGAGTTACTTGATCCAATATCACGGTTGTGATGTGGCACATAAGAGCCAAGTCTATAGACATCACTTCTTCCCCATTCAGCATCCAACACTCTCTCTCTTACATAATAACCACCTCGATTGTCTTTATATGCACCATCACAGTTGTAGTTTCGACCTTGATTCCCAGAAACTTGTCCCAAATTGTCCGAGTTGGACCCTTAGGGGTTATTTTAGAAACCTGCTGCTTGGTTACTCATGAAACAAGCATCTTCATCAAAGAATGGATCTTTATATATAGGAGCCTTAGGAGGTTGGTGACTGACTGCGTGGACACTTGCTTGGATTTGCTTCAAAACCAAGTCCATACTCATGTGAAGTTGAGCAAGTTGCTCCATGATCACTTCATTGACCTTGGCTTGCTCATTGTTGGTATCGATCGCACAAGAAGTCTTCATTGCACCTCACTGTCATTATCCCCATGATATGCTGGTTTGAACGACTTGCTCAATCTTGGAGGTTGGTCAAGAAATATGCCTCCCATGATTATGTTGGCGCAATCTTAACTATTATCATCAAGTGCCCAATAGAAAATTTCAACTAAGGCATCTTCAAGAATCTTGTGATCGGGGACCATCCTCAAGCATTTAGTGAATGTCTCCTATGTGGTACTAATAGAGTCACCTGACAATTACTCAAAATTATTTATTTGATCTTTGAGCTTTAGCTTATTTGATCTTGGGGAAATATCTTTCTTAAAACATTCTCTAAAGCTCTACCCAACTTGTAGTTGTACCTGAAGGAAGCTCAGACAACCACACAGCTGCCCGTCAGTGATAAGGGAGACACCCGCAAACCCACAACATCAAGAGACAGATTTTGTGTCCACTTGACACTCTTGTAGAAAAAAACAACATTATGGAGATGATGATGATGATGGGGATTCGCTTAAGGTAGTCTTGTGAATAACCACGGTTTTGGAGCATTTGAAGTAACCCACTTGACACCGAGAACTTAGCATTTGCTGGTAGTGGAGGCAACAATATAGCCCAGTAAGATCTATGGCCATAGGGTTCAAATGATGTTGGTTCCAACCATAAGCATCCTCATTGAAGTCCCTAAGTTGTTACCTATCATCCCTCAGGGGTAGATTTTCTTCTCTTCCCATATTATCATTCACATTCATTTCCTCTTCAACTACGATATCCTCATTCCCCTGAGCCATTCTTCTAAAAAGTCGATGGATCTCCAAATTGATCGAAGCTAAGGGATTGCCTTGTCTTCTTATGTTGGGAATACAACCTAGTACACCCTGCAAGTAAAATCAAACAACAAAAACAAAAATAAAAGTAAAATATAATAGAGTTAGAAATTAACACTTGAACTAACCAATAGTGAAACTGAGTCAAAACTTAGTCGTATTCCCCAGTAATGGCATCATAATTTTTGATGATGTTCACGTTTCAATAAGAAAGTGGTCACTATCAGCAATTAACCTAATCAGAGGTTAGGGTCGGATCCACAGGGAATACAATGTTTCACTACAAGAATTCACTATCAATCATCTCGAGTATTTATAACTAAAATCTGTAAAAAGAGGAGGGTTTTACGATTTGGAAATAAAAAATAAAAGAAACACTATGCTACTATGCAAGAAAACACTCAATATTAGGGACAACTTGGGAATTGTGTTCCCCATGATTCGTTGACTCGAATACAATAAACAACATAACTATAATTGAAGCTTCGCATATAGGATGGTAACTTAGGTTCTCACAGCCCTTTTGTGAAGGTGAAGTCAAATTTCACCATGGCACTTGGTCAGCAACCATGGTGTGCCAACTAACCATTAGCTATTGTCTAGAAAAACCGCCCATTGGTCAGGTTTGGTTGATTAGAAGAGAACACATCAATCGAATCCTGTCATCTACTTCTTTTTTCTTATTTGTCAATACCTTGGTTAAGATCATGATAGTAGGTAGGATTTGGAGTTGGCCACCACCAAATAACAATCAAAATGAAGGGAAATAGACAATACATGCAAAATCTTGATAATAGAAATGTAATAAATCTAGTCCCCACAAACCCAAGTTGTCGAAGCTTAGCTACTCATGGCTAAGTCAAAACCAACAAAAGAGAAAATACAAGACATAGTTCAAAATTTTACCAAAAGCAATGAAGAGTGATATACCACAAGTCGCAAACCACAAACATGATAGATTGTGAATGAATACAATTTATGATTTGCACTCCCCAAAAGTTGGTCTTCCAAGAGAAAATTAAAATCTACACTAAAACCCTAAAATAATCTACAGAGAATATTCAAAAGTTCTCATACAATATCAAGTCTTGGATCTCTCAAAATAAACTGTAACATAAAGTATATATAGTAGTAATAATATTAACCCTTAAAATTACACAGAAAAGACAGATGACAGTTGGTACATCTCACAAGTATGACTTATGGGGTGACCCATAAGTTGTAATCGGGGTCTTGTATCAAGCACTTGGTGTTTTGGACTTGACTGTTAGGACACACTAGTATGAGTCATTGCTTGAGCTACGAGTCATATGCTTTTCTCATAGTCTAGGCCTTCAGTTTTCTTGCTACGAGTCCACCTATACGAGATGTATTTGAGACCTACGAATCATAGGGTAGCCTAGTAAGGCTGACCTCCACTTAGTAGATTTTTTATTTTTTCTCTCTGTTTATGGCTACGAGATCACCCTACGACCCGTAGCTTGGGATATGACTCGTAGGTGAGCTCTTATGTTCTGCACTTCAGCAAAATCAGTGATTTTTCTCCAAAATCATGCAAACTACCCTTTTTGCAATAACAATACAAAAACACATGAAAACCATTAAAAAATTGCATTAAGAATTCACAAAATTCCTTGTTTTAGGCATCAAATGTAATGTATTTGGACAACACATTAGCTATCTTCATGGATCATCAATTGGGTCTTTAAACCAAATCTAGATTTGTTTGTGGTGGTTTTCATTTGTGATATTTTGATCTATTCTCATAGGGAGGAGGAGGTGGCTTATTTGAGGGTTGTGCTACAAAGATTAATGGAAGAGAAGCTGTATGCTAAGTATGAGAATTTGAATTTTTGTTGAAGGAGGTTTCCTTTCTAGGTCATGTGGTGCCAGGGGATAATATTAAGGTGGATCCTAAAAAGACGGATGTGATTAGAAATTTTCCTAGACTATTCACCCCGTCAGGCATTAGAAGCTTCTTGGGCTAAGCGAGTTACTATCGGAGGTTTGTGAATGGGTTTTATTCTATTGCCTCTCCCATGACTAAGTTGACCCAAAAGAAGCCTAAGTTTGTGCGGACGTTGAGTGTGAAAGGAGTTTCCAAACCTTGAAGGATAAGCTTGTCTACACTCCTATCTTATCTGTACCAGAAGGGTTGGAAGGGTTTCTTGTGTATTATGATGCCTCTCGGGTTGGTTTGGGTTGTGTGTTAATGCAAAATGGTAAGGCGAAAGCCTATGCTTCTAGGCAACTCAAAGTGCATGAAATGAATTATCCTACTCATGATCTTGAATTAGCCGCCATTGTTTTTCCTTTGAAAATTTTACATCATTATTTGTATGGGGTGCATGTTGATGTTTTCACTGATCATAAGAGTCTCCAATATGTATTCACTCAATAAGATCTCAACTTGAGGCAAAGAAGGTGGTTAAAACTTCATAAGGATTATGATATGAGTGTGCATTATCATCCCGGTAAGGGTAATATTGTGCTGGATACTTTAAGTAGGTTGTTGATGACAGGGGAAAAGAGGTGGCTAGAGAGGTCCATCGGTTAGTTAGAATGGGGGTTAGGTTAAAAGAGGTGG
>JAOTQR010150355.1:30885-46829 GCA_025774065.1 Solanum ossicruentum
GCTATCATACTAGCATCGTTATGGCTCCTTTTGAGGCTCTCTATGGTAGACATTGTAGGTCACTTATTGGTTGGTCTTGAGTCCAGTTCTGGTTTTGGAGACTCTGGAGAAGGTAAGGTTGATTAGAGAAATGTTACAAACAACCCAATGTCATGAAAGTCCTATGTCGATGTGAGGAAAAAAGAGCTTGAACTTAAATTTGGTGATTGGGCCTATTTGAAGGTGTCACCTATGATTTGTTTTGCTAAGAAGGGTAAATTAAGTCCAAGATTTGTTGGTCCTTACAGGCTATTGAGGAGGATTTATAAGGTGGTCTACGAGTTGGAGCTTCCTAGTGAAATGGACGTGATTCGTCCAGTGTTTCATGTATCCATGTTGAGGAAATGTGTGGGTGATCCGAATACTATTGTCCTATGGGATGTTGTGGGTGTTGTTGAAGACAACTTGACTTATGAAGAGATTCCAATAGAGATCTTAGATAGAAAGTGAAGACATTGAGGAATAAGGACGTGGCTTCCGTTAAGGTCCTTTGGAGGAATCAATAAGTCGAAAGTGCTACATGGGAGGCCGAAGCGGACATGCAAAAATGACTTCCCTATCTCTTCCATTCCACTCAAGCCTATGGTATTAATTCTATTTCTATATGATTTCATGTCTCGTGTATCAGCCCTATATGCCATATGTATACATTCATGTTTGTATTGACAAAGTTCATTGTTATTTTAATACTTATGTTGAAATTTTTGAAAATGATGTTTAAGTGTATTGTTGAATTCTTGTTGGGGCTGATTTCTTCATGATTACTCTTCAGTGCACGTTTCCTTGACATTCAGGGATGAATGTTCCCAAAGGAGAGATATTGAAACGACCCCAAAAAGTGCCTGAAATGTGCCTTGAAAGTGAGCGGAATCGTAATTTTCATATATCTCAAAATACTTATGTGATATCAATAATCTGACTTCATATTATTGATCAGGAGGAAAAATTGAGTGAGAAATAGGTCTAAACCCAATATAGAGAAACCGTATCAAAATTTCAGTTTCCTAAGAACTTGATTTCCATAATCAATCCATGATGGTAATGTGAAGAGCAACCATAACGGACCTATGTAAAAATGTCCTCAGCATTGGGTCCACGAAGCGGACCAGGCATGGACCTATGTTATTTTGCTGCCAGATTTTCCTGTTTCGTCCAACGGTTTTGGGTCTTGGGCCTAAGTCTTCCTATGCATGGTAACACCTATACTTAGCAATATTTTGCCTCCATATCATACAAGATATTCCCCAATTCTCTCTCAAACACTTAAACTAATATTTCACCCCAAAATTGAAGTCCCAAAATGTATCTACATCTTAAGGATTTCACTTAAGCTTCAAGTGACCATTTTCAATCTTTATCAAGAATTTGAGGTATATGGGTTTCACCCATTGGGTCCTTTCGTCCATGGTGCCCAAGCTTCCTTTTTACCTAAATCTCATGTTTCTAAGTTAATTTTACTAATGGGTCTTCTCTTCTGAATTTGACTACGAACAATGTTGGGGTTTTGTGAAAGTGTGACTATTTATGCATATTTTGAGCTATGAATCTTAGATATATCTTGAGATTTGATAAAGGTTTTGATGTATGTTGCAAAAGGGTATTACCAAGTGTTGGTGGGTAGTTTTATATTATGTTTTCTTGCATGATTTCACTCTTGATTTGCATGATTTTACAGTAGCATTTCTCACTCACCAAGTGTTTGATGAAATGTCCCGTTAATGTATCTTGAGTTGTTGAACGCCTAATATTTGGCATATGAGTTAAGTGAGTTTATGATGATGAAAGGGTTATATGTATGTGTTGAATTCATGAGAAGTATCTATTGTGTTATAAGTTGACCACAGCCAATTGAGGGGTGATGCCTCGATCACCTAGGATGGGGGTGGTAAGCCATCAACCAATAGAGGGGTTGGTACCTCAATCACCTAGGATGAGGGTGGTAAGCCATCAACCAATTGAGGGATTGGTACCTCAATCACCTAAGATGGGGGTAGTAAGCCATCAACCAATTGAGGAATTGGTACCTCAATCACCTAAGATGGAAGTGGTAAGCCATCAATCAATTGAGCGGTTGTACCTTAATCACTTCTAAGGTTTGGTCTACCTTAGATTCCAATTACAAAGTTCCTTGGTCTATGATTATGAACTATTCCTACACATGTAATACGTTCTATATATAAGCATTTTTAGTTCAAGTATCATTTCATGCATGCCAAATTGTTATATGATCATCTATCGATTAATTGTACATTTTGATTATGTTACTTATCCATTATTGCATTGCACCTAATATACTTAGTACATTCAAACATACTAACATATACTCTATTCCTACATGATGTTACCATGTAGGAACTGGAGCCCCACCTGATCATCATCCTCCTCCACATGGCTAGTGTGATATCTCTCAAAGCAAGTTGGTGAGTCCTCAACTTCAAGGACATACTTCTCTTGATTTATGATATGTATAGACTCTCTTTTCTTTATTGTATGCTTTAGTATGAGGGTGAGCCCGTTTTCTTGTCTTGCCCCCCTCCCCCCGCTAAGTTCTTTGTTTAGAAGTGTTGTTGGACAAGTATGTAATTATGCTATGAGCCTTGACTCTCTTTTATTCTATGATGTTTTATGATACGAAAGATGTCCTACAACACCGTTTATCCCTATCTACAATCTCTTATTGTCTTTCTATTGCTTCCGCGACAAAGGATGTGTAATGATATATTAAGAGGCTGCTTGGGGGTCCCTTTGGTTTCCCTATGCTCTATGTCACATCTAGGCCCTAGGCTTGGGTCATGACATATCATAGTCCTTAAAAAGCTTTAGCCACCTTGATTGCCTGAAGTTGAGATACTTTTGAGTGAACACACATTGGAGACTCTAATGATCGGTAAACATATCAACATGCACCCCCATACAAATAATGACGTCAAACTTTCAAAGCAAAAACCACGGAAGCCAATTCAAGATCATGGGCAGGATAGTTCTTTTCATTCACCTTGAGTTGTCTAGAAGCATACGCTATCACCTTACCATTTTGCATCAAAACAAAACACAAACCAATTCGGGAGGCATCACAGTACACAACTAATCCTTCCAACCCTTTCGGAAGAGACAAGATAGGAGCAGAGACACATTTATCTTTCAAGATTTGGAAACTCTTTTCACACTCATCGGTCCATATAAACTTCACATTCTTTTGAGTCAACTTAGTCATGGAGAAGCAATAGAAGAGAACCCATTCACAAATCTCCGGAAGCAACATGCTAAGCCCAAGAAACTTCTAATGTCTGATTGGTCCAAGGTCTAGGACAATTTCTAATCACTTCCATCTTAATACAATCCCCCGACACCACATGACCTAGGAAGACAACCTCTTGCAACCAAAAGTCACACTTCTCATATTTAGCATACAACTTCTCGTCCCTCAATATTTATAGAACCACCCTCAAATGACTCACATGCTCGTCCTCACTTTGTGAATTGATCAAAATATCATATATGAAGACCACAACAAACAAATCAAGGTAGGATCTAAAAACCCTATTCATAATATTGATGAAGATAGTCGTTGCATTAGTCAACCCAAAAGACATCATCACAAATTCATAATGACCATACCTAGTCTGGAAGGCCGTCTTGGAAATATTACACTCCCTTACCTTCACTTGGTGATATCCGGACCGAATATCAATCTTAGAGAAGTGACTAGCCCCTTGAGGTTGGTCAAAGAGTCATCAACCCTTAGTAGAGGATACTTATGCTTGATGGTGACTCTATTAAGTTGCCAGTAGTCAATACACATTCTAAGAAAACCATCCTTCCTCTTCACAAACAACACTTGTGCATCCCAAGGTGATTTGCTAGGCCTAATAATACCCTGCTCCAACAATTCCTTTAATTGCTATTTCAATTCCTTCAACTCCCCCCGGGGCCATACGGTTAGGAGGAATAGAAATAGGTCGAGTGTCGAGAAGGGGATCTATGCTGAAATCTATTTCCCTTTTCAGAAGGAATACCAGGAATCTCACTAGGGAATACACCGAGGAACTCATTAACAATCAGAACCAACTCTATGGGAAGGACTTTAGACTCCACATCCCTAACCATCACAAGATGATAGAGACACCCCTTAGAGATCATCTTTTCCGCTTTAATGTAGGAGATGAACCTACCCTTGGCCACCACATCATGGCTTTCTCATTCAAGGATGGGTTCATTTGGGAATTGAAATTTGACCCTATGGGTTCTACAATCAATAGAGGCATAATATGCATATAGCCAATCCATCCCAAGAATGACATCAAAATCCACCATAGACAACTCGACAAGATCATAAGGCAAAATTTTATGTAAAATACAAACGGGACAATTTCTATATACCTTTCTAGCAACAAGAGGAAGAACCAGCGCATAAGAATTAAATCTAGGAAAGGGCAGGGCGGCCACTTCGGGCAAGCCGACTAATACGGCCCCTTTAGTTTCACAGACAGTGGGGGAAGCAAAGAGGACAGAAAGTCATTCGGGAATCTTCTCGAATTGAATCTTCTGAAGCTGATATGTCAAATCAAAAGGGCTCAGAAGAGGCTCATTTCATCTGAAAGAAGGAGATCTGATATAGGGGGAAGAGAGGCAGAAATTGACGGAACTGAATTTGAAAGCCATATTTCGACCCCGCAATGCACGCTGCTGTGGAAAGAGATCGTATTTCATTTTGCAGCAGTGGACGTTTTGGATGAAAGCGATTTCGCTAATGAAAAAGCCTTTCTTCGAGGAGTCAAGGATTTGCTGAGGCCCCAACCAGTTCTTTCTAAAGACTGCCCTCTCTCGGCTTGGTCCAACCTACTACGAGGATCCCGTATCCAGCAACCCAACCTATACAAAGGGCATCAAAGCCCCTTGACTAGCTTGGAGCTATAAAGCTTACCTTATTTATTATTATTAAAAAGGGAAAGGGCCTTTGAAGCTAGTGCGTAGGAGTGCACTTCCATTTTCCCTTTACTAGTAGGGGGTCCTGTGGTTCCTATGCCGTCGCCTTTCCCTGTATAATTTACTACTTTCGTGGTATTGCTCTTCCCTAGGGTATATCCTCTTTATTTATTGCACTTAATGAGGGCTGATAGGGTATATCCTCTTTATTAATAGCTCATTAATTATGTGCTTTTGTGGTTATGGTTTTTCTTTTTTCTTTATTTGTTGCACTTTTTTTGGGCTATAATTTACTACTTTCGGGTTATTTCTATGAGGGCTGGCTGATGAGGGCTATGAAGTGCATTTTCCCTTACTACAATAAGAAAGTTTTTGGCAAGCTGAAGGGAGTGCAGAATAGTGTGGTGTGTATTTTTTGGTGATTTGAGTTGGGGATAGTCATTTTTTCCCTACTTTCGCAAAATAACAGGGGGGCAAGTCCGGCGTCGGTAAGAAGGGAGAGGGCATCTCGGCTGCTTCCCTAATGAGCACATGGCAGGGCGGATCACCCTCTGACCATCAGGGATCGAGTGGTAAGGACATGATCACTTCAAGGAGTCAATTCCCCTTTCTCTGAGAAATAGCCTTTCGGGCTTTTCTTGCTACTAATATGCCCCAAAAAGTGAACCCCCTGGCCCTTCAGGAGTGGAAAGAGCGCTTCGACTTTCGGAATAAGGGCAATGAAATTGGAATTCAAACTTAGGGCTTAACAGCGCCTTCAGCAAAGAAATTGTGAACCGCCCTGACCAAGTCGTCAACAAAAATATTCCAACAGGGAATCAAACAATTGAAAGGATAGGGGAGTCACAGCCCCCAACCAAGGGAGTGGTTACATTCACTATGTCCCTCTTATTCCTGACATGATATGGTGCCCCGGGGCTGTCTCGCGAAGATCTTCGATATGAACCTTCGCATCTACTCTTTCTTAGAGGATGAACCATGCCTTCGCTATAGATGCACCTATAGGAGTAGACACCTCATAAGACTCACACAATAATTTAGACTTTTGCCAACAAAAGGATTAACAAAATAAAGAGTGGCACTTGGGTCTATCAATGCATACATATCAAAATCAAAGACTTTTAAGATACTGGTGATGACATCGGGCACCTCATCAACCCCTTGTCTCCCTTGGAGTGCATAGAGCTGATTGTGCCTTGGGGCACTACCTTGTTGGCCTCCTCTCCCCAAAGGAACCGCATTTGTACCCCGACATTGTGGACAAACATCTTTACCCTTGTTTTGATTCCGAGGACAATCAACCTTCTTCTAACACACTTTTCAACAACTATAGTAATCATTAGTCCCACAAATATGAGCCATTATGGCCTCTACCACATCTTGGGCACATAGGTCTAGGCACCACACCACTACCTCCTTAAGCCTTTGGGTTGTCATTAGCAAATCTCCCAGTAGGAACATGGGAAGACCCTTAGGCTTGGTGAAATCGACCACCCTTTGGAGTTTCGAACGTACCATCAGAATAGGCCCTCTTGGAGTCGCTACTCCACCTATTCCTCAACTTTTTCCCTTCCAATTTTTTGGCATAAGTCATTAGGTGAGACCAGTCTATGTCACTTATCAACATAGCGGCATGACACTCTTCATTCACCAAACCTGATACACCTATCACGAACTTGTTCATTCTATACCTTGGGTCGAGTCACCAATTATGGAGCATATTTTGAGAGTTTGTTGAACTTGAGGGTGTACTCGCTCACATTCATAGATCCTTGCTTCAAATTCATGAACTCCATCATTTTGGACTCCCTAAGCTCAAGAAGGAAGAACCAGTTGAGAAATGTTGCCTTAAACTCCTCTCATAAAATCATATTGTTTTTCCCCTTCTTCGTTTTCCATTGGGTAAACCATATTTAGGCTACCCCCTTGAGCTGGTATGCCGCCAACTCCACCTTCTTCTCGGACCTAACACCCATAATAGCCAATACTTTGTACACCTCATCAACAAATTATTGAGGGTCCTCATCCATCATAGACCCATAGAACTCTAGTGTATTCATCCTCATAAAGCCTCTCACCTGAGATACCGGAGAACGAACATGAGGAGCTTGGGCCCCTTGATTAGCTTGATTATCCATGGTTTGAGCTAGGAAAAGGAGAGACTCCCGGATCTCTCCATGAGACAGTTGTTCCTCGGTATTGGGCTCTTCTTCCTCTTGTGTTAGGCATAATCTAAAAATCTCAAAGAACATTCATTAGAGGGGAAACCTTACCTAACTTCTATAGCATGACATAGATAATGAAGAAGGAAAATATTTCTTAGAACGTTTCATAGCCTCTTACTCATAGTCGTGGTACACAACACAACCATGAATAAGACTCTAATTGACATGGTGTGTTGGATGTTGAGAATCATTAACAACTAATTGCTCTAATTCCATATTTTTCAGGACCTGTACCTAGGGCATAGAGGTGACACGACAAATGGGGAACCCGAAGGGAACCCAAATAAGCATCTTAGCATATCATTACACTACCTTGGTCACGGAAGCAATTATACAATGACAATTGAAGAAAAAGGGAAATACAGGGCTAAGGGGCATCTTTGATACCATAGAAACATAACACGCCAATAGTATAACATTAACACATCATAAGGTTCCAACAACAACTCTAATACATGGATAGGAGTGAGGGCCAAGACAATCTTCAGGATCATCCTCATAAATCGTATGTTTCCAACATAATAGGAGTCAATATATATCATAAATCAAGATGAATATATCCTCAGAGTTGAGGATTCGCCAACTTGCTTTGAGAGAAATCATACTAGCCATGTGGAGGAGGAGGATGATTAAGTGAGGCTCCCGTCCCTACATGGTGACATCATGAGGCATAGAGTATGCATTAGTACATTTGAATGTACTAAGTATGTCAGATGCAATGCAACAAGAGATAGGCAACATAGGAAAAATGCAATATCATAAGCAATGGATAGGATAATAACAATATGGCATGTATTAATGATGCTTGAAGTTAAACGTGCTTATATAGAACATATTACATATGTAAAAAGAGATCAACATTATGATGGATTGTCACATCCTACCATCTATGGTTATTGAGGTATCAATCCGTCAATTGATTGATGGTTGGCTCACCCTACCATCCATGGTGATTGAGGTATCAAATCCTCAATTGGTTGATGATTGTCTCACCCTACCATCCATGGTGATTGAGGTATCAAATCCTCAATTAGTTGATGGTTGTTTTAAACTACGATCCACGGTGATTGAGGTATCAACCCCTCAATTAGTTGATGGTTGTCTCACCCTACCACCCATGGTGATGGAGGCATCACCTCCTCAACTAGGCATGGTCAACTTACAATACTATAATTACGTTTCATGGAAACAACTCATGCAAATATTCCTTTCATCATCATAAAGTCATTCAAATCATAGGTCATGCAATGGATCATCAATAACTCAAGAATCCAAAACCAAACATTTTATCGAACACTTGGTGGTTGTGTAATGCTAGTGTAGGATCATGCAATTTGAGAGTGAAATCATGCAAGAAAACAAAATTTAAAACTACCCACCAACACTTGGTAATGCCCTCATGCAAGTTGCATCAGAACCCTACATCAAAACCCACAATGGATAATAGATTCATAGCTCAAAACATGCTTAAACAGTCACAAGTTCATGAAACCCCAATGTTATTTATAGTCAAATTCGTAGTGGGTAATGCCCATAAATAAATCAACTTAAAAACATGCATTTTAAGTAAAAAAAAAGGAAGGTTAGGCACCATGGGTGAAAGGACCCAATGGTTGAAACCTGCAGACCCATAACTTTGGAGATTTCGTTGAAGAATTCTTGAATGGAGACCTGAAGTTGGGTGAGATGCTTAGATCCGGAAAGAGATTGGGATACTTGAATTTTGAGTGAAATATTTTTCTAAGTGTTTAAGAAATTATTGAGAAATGTCTTGAATGAAATGAGGTTGAAAAATGACCAAGTATACATGTTTTTACGCATAGGATGACTTAGGCTAAAGAGCCCAAAGCCTTGGATCGACATTAGAAAATATGGCTACAAAATACACTGCTGCATGACAGGTCCGTATCGTGGAGAAGTCGTGGACTGCTACTAGAATTGCGATGTTGGCGAAATTCATTTTTCACTATGGGTCCTCTAAAATTCGAGTTATACCCACCTCCCAATCAATTTCGCCCTCTAAACAAGAATATGCCATCGGATTTTTGATATCATGCACAAATTTTGAAATATATGGAAATTATGATCATGGCCGAGGCACATTTTTGGCACTTTTTGAGGTCCTTTCACAATTTATATTGATAACAGAGCAACACATAGCAATCAACCTAGTGGCATATATCATACTCAAATCCAACTCAGGCACCCATATCAGTTTTTTCAAAACACGATCATGTAGCTATTACGAAAACCAAATCATATTGATGCTTTTGACAACACAACTATGACAAGCAAAGGAATATCAACAATTCACAATCACTGAACAAGTGAAATATTGATAATGCAAAGAAAATACCCTCGCAAGAAAGAAGTCCCTTTTAAACACTCGATGAAGACCCCAAATTTTAACCATGGGCCTGTGTAAGCGCACTCACTCTCACAAATGACATTTATGCATGATTACCAATACCATATGCTTTTCCATATACGCATGACCCCGACTTTTGACTAACTGGGCTAAGATCACTTTAGGACTGTATAAGCTTATAACTTAGGCTCAAGGGGCTTTGATATGACATTTTGGACAATTAGTGACTAAAGGCCAACCTTGAACATGCTTTTTGACACTTTCATTTGACACTCAATCATTTCCATGTTATTCTCCCATACTTCTTCATATTCAAGCTTTTTCAGGTATTTTCTTCTCATTTTCAACTATTGCCTCATTTTCTCATATTATTTTGCTTGTCAACTCAATCTAAGGCATCCTTTTCTTTTTCTTTTACCTAGTACATGATCTTCTTATTTTTCTTGACATTCCTAACTCACCACCTCATTTTTGCTATTTTACCCCTACACTGACCACCCTCAACTTGGCTTTTAGCCTCTATCAAAGTACCTCCCTGTGCTGTCAATGCTACTATTAAGGAGAATTGAAAATGTTACTGGTTTGAAATATAAGAGTAGCCACATCACCTATTTAGGTTGCCCCATTTATATTGGTAGACAAAGGGTTACTTATTATACTGATCTAATATCTAAAGTGATTGCAAAGATCACATGTTGGCAGACTAAGTTGCTCTCTTATAGTGGTAGAGTAGTCCCGGTGAAACATGTGCTTCAATCTCTTCCCATTTATCTTTTATCTTCTGTGTGCCTTCCTAGTACCACTCTGAATCAAATACATAGATTTATTGTTGATTTGTTCTGGGGATGGAAAAATGATTAAAAAAAAGATATTATTGGGCTTCATAGAGAAATTTACACTAGCATTACGCACCCGCCAAGTGTTTGATAAAATATTCAAATTATGTATCTTTAGTTGTTGAAGGCCTAATGCATGCTATATGGGATAAGCGACTTTATTATGATGAAAGTATGTTATTCATGTGTTGATTTCATGATAAGCTTCTATAGTGTTCCGAGATGATCAATAATCAAATTAAGGGGTTGATACCTCATTAATCAAATTGAGGGGTTGATACCTCATTAACCAAATTAAGGGATTGACACCTCATTAACCAAATTGAGGAGATTGATACCTTACTAACCAAATTATGAGGTTGATACCTCATTCACCTTAGATAGGGGGTGACACGTTCAATGACCAAATTGAGGGGTGAATACCTCAATCACCTAGGATGGGCGGTGGTCAACCCATTAGCCAAATGATAGTCTCTTCGTACATGCATAGTATGTTCTATATAAGCATGTTTCTTCTTTTAGGCATCACTCATACATGCCATATTATTATTATGCTATCCATTGCTTATGATATTGCATTTTGCCTATGTTGCCTATCTCTTGTTGCATTGCATCCTATATACTTAGTACATTCAAATATACTAACACATACTTTATGCGTAAAATGATGTTTCCATGTAAAAACCAGAGCTGCATTAGGTTACAATCCTCCTCCACGTGGCTAGTAACATCCATTCAAGCATGTTGGTGAGTGCTCAACTCCAAGGATGACATCTTTTGCTCTTATAGTATGCTAAGATTTTCTATCCTATGTTGTATACTTTTGACTATGAGGGTTAGCCCGGTCACTTGTCTTGGACCCCACTAAGTTCTATGTTTAGAGGTGTTATACAAGTAATGTAATTATACTCAAACTTGACTATTTCATGATTATTTTATGGAAGAATTCCCTTAGCCCCTTATCCTTGTTTATACTTTCATGTTGTTGTTATTCTATCGTTTCCATGTCCAAGGATGTGAAATAATAAGCTAAGAGGCTTGTTTAGGGTCCCTTTAGGTTCCCCATTCGCCAGTCACGTGTAGGCCCTATGTTTGGGTCGTGACAAAGATCGTATCAGAGCACTAAGTTTTTAATGGTCCTCGGCGTTTAATACACCACGTCTATTAGAGTCTTATTCATGGTTGTGTTGTGCACCACAACTATAAGTAAGAGGCTGTGAGACGTTTTAGGAAATATTTCCCTTCTTCATGGTCAATGTCGTGTTATAGGGTTAAGGTAAGGTCTTTCCCTTAACAATTGTTCTTTGCTATGCTAGATCATGCCTAACACAAGAGAAAGAAGAGCCTGCTCTCTCGAATAACAACCAGCATATGTAGAATTCTGGGATGCACTTACCATGTTGGATCATGTCATGGCTAATCAAATAAACCCCCCCTCATGTTCCTACCCCAATGTCTTGAGTAAGGGACTTCATGAGGATGAACCCACCAGAGTTCTACGGGTCTAAGGGGGATATTGACCCTCAAAAATTCATGAATGAGGTGTATAAAGTGTTAGCTATCATAGGTCTTAGGTTAGAGGAGAAGGCAGAGTTGGCGGCATACCAACTCAAGTGGGTGGCCCAAATATGGTTTACTCAATGGAAGGAGGAGGAAAGGAACGATAATGTGATTCTATGGGAGGAGTTTAAGGTGGCTTTCCTCAACTGGTTATTTCCTCTTGATCTTAAGGAGGCCAAAATTATGGAATTCATAAATTTGATGCAAGGATCTATTATTGTGAGGGAGTATGCTCTCAAGTTCAACCAACTCTCAAAATATTCTCCCCAATTGGTGGCCGATCCAACATCTATGATGAATAAGTTTGTGATGGGTGTATTCCATTTGGTGAGTGAGGTATGCCAGTCCGCTGTATTGATTAGTGACATGGATTTGCCCCTCTTAATTACTTATGCCGAATAAATGGAGGAAAAGATGAGGAAGAGAAAGGGTATGGAGGCCAACAGGCCCTTTTTAAAGAAAAGTTCCAATGTCTGATATGTAGATGTGATGGTGGTGAGATGCCCAACGCAGTGTGTCCAACATATGGAAAGATTCATAGAGGCCCATGTTCGAAAGAAGCCAATACATGTTTCCGTTGTGGTGAAGAGGGGCATAAAAAGAAAGATTGTCCTCGTAAGCAAGGCAAGGGTGAAGATATTCATCCTTAATGTGGTACCCGAAGGAATAATCGATTCTATGCTCCTCAAAAAAGACAGGGGGGATGCGTTGCCCGATGATGCTATTGGTAATTTTGAGGTTTTCATTGATTTTATTATGCATGCTTTGATGGTTCCAAAGGTCCCTATTCCTTCTATTATCCCTTTTGTTGCTAATAAGATTTATATGTGCCCCAAGTCTTGGGCGAACCTTATGAAGTGTATACTCCATACGTGAATCTATTGCTGTTGGAAAAGTCTATAGAGGTTGTCTCATGACCTTATTGCTTTAGGTCTTGCCTTGTGATTATGGTTGAATTAGATATGGTGTATTTTGATGTCATACTTGGGGTGGATTAGTTGCATGCATACTATGTACCCTTAGATTATAGGGCCCGTAGAGTTAGATTCCAACTCCTTAATGAACCAGTCCTTGAGTAGGGGATTATAAAGTTGTAGTAAAGGGGTTAGTCCATCTCTTAACTTAAGGTTCTATTGATCTCTAAGGGTTGCATTTATAGTTAGGGGTGTTTAACTTAATTCATTTCGATTGAGTTGTTCCGGTTAGATGGTTTCTTGATATTCTTTCAAATATTGTGAATTTGGGGGTAGTGTCTTTGGATTTGGCTAATGCACTGTCTATATATATAGGTCTCATGAATAGGGTCATTAATCCCTACCTTGTTGTGTTTGTGGTGGTCCTTGGTGATGGTATATTGGTTCATTCCCGGAGGCGAGGGAGAGCTTGGGGATCATTTGAGGGTGATGTTGTGAATGTTGACGTATATGGGGTTACTTATGAATTATGGGAAGTGGGAATCTTTGGGGGTAGTGTTGCAAATCTTAGGGAACGAGAGGTTGTGTGCTAAATATTGTAACTGTGAATTGTGGGTAACGAGAATGTGGTTAGAACTCCTTAAGGATTATGATATGAGTGTGCATTATCACCCTAGTAGGGCTAATGTTGTGGTCGATGTTCTAAGAAGGATGTCTATGGGTAGTCTAGCATATGTGGATGATGGTGGCAAAGAGGTGTCTAGAGAGGCCCATCAGTTGGCAAGATTGGGAGTTAGGTTGGCGAAAATTGGGAATGGTAGTGTAGTGTTCTTGATGGTTCAAATTCTTCTTTGGTTGAAGAGGTCTAGTTTAAGCAAGGCCTTCATTCCGCCTTTTAGGATTGGAAGTTTTGGGTAAAAGATGGTAGAGTGGAGGTTATCTACCAAGGGCAGAGATAGTGGTTTATGGTACCAAGTGGATTATGTATGTTTAAGGTTGACAATTTGGTTAAAGGTTGCATAAGGATTGGAATTACCTAGGGATATGGATTTGGTTCGTCCGGTTCTTCATGCTTCTAGGTTGAGGGGATGTATTGGTGACTCTAGTGCTATAGAACTCTTTGAGGTTGTGGGTGTTGTGGAGGATAAGTCAGCTAAGGAGAAAGTCCCCATGGAGGTATGTGATGAAAGGGTGGAAAAGTTGATTAATAAGGATGTGGTGTTCGTCAAGGCCCTTTTGAGAATTCGTCAAGTCGAAAATGTCTCTCGGGGAGACGGAGTGGGCACGGAGAAGCAACTATATCTGTGTCTCTTTCATTCTATTCATGCTTTATGATAACACGTCAAGCGCTTTTTATGAGTCCAAGTCTTATGTTTTAGCCGCTATGTCATTGTATGCATTTATGTTCATGTTGACAAGTTTATGATGATTTTAACACTTATGTTGAGATTTCAAAAATAGTGTTTAAGTGTATTGTTGCATTCTTGTTGGGGCTGATTTCTTCATGATTGCCCTTCTCATGTATGTTTCTTTGACATTTGGGGACGAATGTTCCCA
This sequence comes from Solanum ossicruentum, assembly GCA_025774065.1. Taxonomy (NCBI): domain Eukaryota; kingdom Viridiplantae; phylum Streptophyta; class Magnoliopsida; order Solanales; family Solanaceae; genus Solanum; species Solanum ossicruentum. Next base: position 45,311 of record JAOTQR010150355.1, read on the forward strand.
AGGAGGAGATATCGAAATGACCCTGAAAAAGTGCCCTAAAATGTGACTCAAAAGTGCCCGGAATCGAAAATTTCTATATATCTAAAAATCCATGCGTGATATTGAAAATCTAACTTCATATTCTTGTTCAAGGGACAAAAGTGAGTGGGGAATGGGTCTAACTTAAATTTTAGAGCAACCGTAGCAAAATCTGAAATTTTAAAGTGACGAAAAAACTGTGAGCAGGTGCATCCCTGGTGCGACGCACGCTAGGGGCACAGAGAGGCTTTTTTTGCCAGTTTTTGTTACTCGGTCTAAGGCTTTGGGGTCGTGGGCCTAAGTCTTTCCATATGTGACAATACCTATACTTAATGTTATTTCACCTTCATATCATTCAAGACATTCCCCAAAACCCACTTAAATACTTAGACAAATATTTCACTCAAAATTCAAGTGCCAAATCTCTTCCCGGATCTTAAGAAATTCATCCAAGCTTCAAGTCTCCATTCCAATCTTCATCAATGAATTTTCCAAAGTAAAAGTATGTGTGTTCAACCATTGGGTCCTTTCGCCCATGGTAGGCAAGTTTCCTTTTTACACAAATTGCACGTTTCTAAGTTGATTCACTTATTAATCTTACCTAATATGAATTTGACTATGAACTATGTTGGGGTTCATGAAAGTATGACTATTTAAGCATGGTTTGAGTTATGAATCTTTGGATCTCAGCAAAGAGTTTTGATGTATATTTCATGATGGTACTACCAAGTGTTGGTGGGTGGTTTTCAATTGAATTTTCTTGCATAATTTCACTCTTGAATTGCATGGTTTTATACTAGCATTATACACCCGCCAAGTGTTTGATAAAATGTCTGAATAATGTATCTTCAGTTGTTGAAGGCCTAATGAAAAATATATAGGTTAAGTGACTTTATGATGATAAAGTATGGTATTCATTTGTTGATTTCATGATAAGCTTCTATAGTGCTCTGAGATGATCAATAACCAGATTGAGGGGTTGACACCTCATTAACGAATTTGAGGGGTTGATACCTCAAGAACCAAATTGAGGGGCTGATACCTTATTAACCAAATTGAGGGGGTTGATACCACAATAATCAAATTGGGGGGTTCATACCCAACCACTTTAGATTGGGGTGGCAAGTTGAATGACCAAATTGAGGGGTGAATACCTCAATCACAAAGGATGGGAGGTGGTAAACCCAATTAGCCAAATGATGGTTTGTTCCTATACGCGTAGTATATCCTATATAAGCATGTTTATACTTTAAACATCACTCAAATATGTAATATTGCTATTACCTATCCATTGCTTATGATATTGTATTTTACCTATGTTACCTATCTCTTGTAGCATTGCATCTTACATACATAGTACATTCAAACATACTAATGCATACTCTATGCCTACATGATGTTACCATATTGGAACTGGAGCTCCATTCAGTCATCATTCTCCTCCACGTGGCTAGTAAAATCTGTTCAAGAAAGTTCGTGAGTCCTCAACTCCGAGGATGAT
>JAOTQR010150356.1:0-19291 GCA_025774065.1 Solanum ossicruentum
ACCCCACAACAATTAAATTCTTAAGGACTACACTTAGAAGAAAATTTACATTTGGTCCCAAACATTACCAAATTGAATCAATTAAGCACTTAAGGGTTCTAACTTACGGGTTCTAACAGCCTCCTAGCGCACATAGGCTCATAAACACCAAAACACACCTATACCTACCTGAAAAAAATAAAAGACATGGAAATGCATGACATATAGACTAACGCCCTTTTTTTATATTATTAGACTATTACAATGCATAGGTTGCCTCCCACGAATCACTTGATTTAATGTCGCGGCACGATGCAACTATATTAATTACTTAGACTTTGTCAATATCTATGATGCCGATCACTGAGGCTTCATCTGCATCACCCAAGTATTGTTTCACTCTCTGCCCATTTACTTTGAGTCGATCCCCATTTTCTGCTTCTAGCTCAATTGCACCATGGGGAACACTTGGATAATCGTATACGAGCCAGACCACCTAGACTTGAGCTTACTTGGGAAAAATCTCAATCTAGAGTTGTACAATAGTACCTTATCACCAACACTAAAACTTTGTTGAGCAATTTGCTAGTCGTGTTAGATCTTCATCCTCTCCTTGTAGTGTGCTGCACTATCATACGCTTGGAGGCAAAACTCATCCAACTCATTGAGATGGTCAAGTCTCAAGTAAGCAGCCTCATCCAAATTTATGTTGAGCTTCTTCAAAGAATAGAGTGCCTTGTGCTCCAACTCCACCGATAGATGACAGGCTTTACAAATCACCAACTGATATGGGAACATACTAATGGGGGTCTTGTAAGTCGTCCCGTATGCCCAAAGTGCATTGTCGAGCTTTCGCACCCAATCAGTTCTGGTAGCATTCACAGACTTGGTCAAGATCTCGTTGATTTCTCTATTTGAAACTTCAACCTATTTACTTGTTTGTGAGTAGAGTGTGGCCACTCTGTGCTATCGAACTCCATACTTAGCTAGCACCATATAGAAGGCCTTGTTATAGAAATGAGAACCCCTATAGTTCTGGGTGTCCCAAATCTGGAGAAGATGTTCCGCCTTGGAAATTGGGCAACACTCTTGCTTTCATTGTTCAACAATGCAACCAGCTCTACCCACTTAGAGACATAGTCCACTGCCATGTACTTCATGCCATAAGAGCTGAAAAATGGGTCCATGAAGTTGATGCACCAGACGTCAAATATTTCTACTTCAAGAATAGGGATCATGGGCAGCTTCTGACCCCTAGATATGTTGGCCAGTTGCTAACACAAATCACACCATAGCACCCAATCATAGGTGTCTTTATAAATGGTGGGCTAGTAATACCCATATTGCAGAATCGTTTTTACTGTCCTGGCACCATCATGATAACCTTTTACTGAGGAGGAGTGAAAGGCCTCTGTGATACTCATCATCTCCGCTTCTAGAGTGCACGCTCGATGACCCTATCAGAACATGTTCAGAATAAGTACGGGTCACCCTAGAAGTACCTGCACATATCATGAAGAAACATTTTTCTTTGGTGAGGGTTAAGGCCCTCTGGCGTAATGTCACTCACCAGAAAGTTAACAAAATCAGCAAACCAAGGAATAAGGTCAACAGAAGCTGCCAATACCTGCACATCCGGAAAGGAATTATCAATGTTCAAATAATCCTTCGCTCTAGACTTATCCTCCAACCTCGACAAGTAGTCTGCTATATGATTCTCAAATCCTTTTTGGTCTTAGACTTCAAAGTCAAACTCTTACAACAGGAGGACCTATCTAATCAGCCTTGGCTTAGCATCTTTCTTTGCCATGAGATATTGAATTGTTGCATGGTTGGTGTACACTATCACTTTTGTGCCCAATAAGTAGGCCCCAAACTTGTTAAATGCGTATACCACAGCCAGCAATTCCTGCTCAGTCACCGTGTAATTTCTTTGAGTATCATTAAGGGTCTTATTGGCGTAGTAGGTGGGGTGAAAAATATTGTTGTGCTTCTGCCCAAGTACAACACCCACAATAATCCCACTAGCATCATACATAACCTTAAAAGGGGCAGCCCATTCAGGTGTAACTACCACAGGTGTAGAAATCAACTTTTTCTTTAAAGTCTCAAAGGCCTGCCGACAACTATCATCGAACTGAAACCTAGCATCTTTCTCTAAGTGCTTGTGCAGTTGGTGAGCAATCTTGGAGAAATCCTTAATATATTGGTGGTAGAAGCTTGCATGTCCAAGAAAACTCCAGATGCCTTTTATGGATGTGGGAGGTGGCAACTTCTCGATAACCTTAATTTTTTCCTTATCCACCTCTATGCACTTATTAGAAATTTATGGACAAAGACTATCCCTTCCTTGACCGTGAAATGACATTTCTCCTAATTTGACACCAAAGTTCACCTCCTCACAATGTTGTAGTGCCCTGCTAAGATTCAACAGACAATCATCAAAGGAATCACCCACTACAGAGAAGTCATCCATAAATATCTCAAGGGTGTCTTCATCCATGTCAGAGAAGATCGACATCATATAGTTTTGGAAGGTGGCTGGGGCATTGAATAACTCGAAAGACATTCTTCTAAAAGAAAAAGTTCCATATGGGCAAGTGAAAGTGGTCTTCTCCTTCTCTTTCGGGGCTATAGATACTTGATTGTAGCCCGAGTACCTATCCATGAATCAATACCACCCTCTACTTCCAACCTATCTAACATCTGGTCCATAAAGGGCATGGGGAAATTGTCCTTCAGAGTCCATACATTCAGCTTCCGATAGTCTATGCACACTCGCCACCCAATAACAGGTCTCAAAGGAACTAACTCGTTTGTATCATTATCCACCACTGTCATACCCCTTTTCTTAGGGATACATGGAACTAGACTGACCCACCTCATGTTAGAAATAGGGTATATCACCCACCATCCATCCACTTGATAATCTTCTTTTTTACCACTTCTTGCATGGGTGGATTCAACCTGCGTCGGTATTCGAAGCTGGGCACACAATTATCCTCCAACATGATTTTGTGCATACATATCCCTGGGGAAATCCCTATAATACCTGCAATGGTCCAACCAATAGCTCTCTTCAACTTTTGGAGGACCCCCACAATGCTCTTACCTGGTCTTCTTGAAGATTTGCAACCACAATCATTGGATGGGTGTTATTAGTGCCTATAAATCCATACCTTAAGTATTGGGGCATCTTTTTGAGCTCCACAGTAAGAGGCTCCTCAATAGAGGGTTTGGCTGGTGAAGTTGGTCTATTCTGCATGTCCAAGTTTAACTTTCTGGGAACAAATGGTCTGGTCCCCCTTGTAAAGCATTCACCGTATCTTTGTACCCAATGATACCATCCTCTAGGAAGTTCATCAGTACTGCTACTAGAGTGTCCACACTCATCTTTTCTTCAAGTGGAGTTTCAAAAAGACAGTTATCATCCACATCCATGACCGACTTTACAACCACCTCTTTGGGTTTCTTCATCACAATACTTACACTGAACTTTACCCCTTCAATGTTCAATATAAGGTCAGCTCCCCAAGCCCTACATCTACAAAGGCCCTGCTAGTTGCCAAAATTGGTCTCCCAAGGATGATGGGAACCTCAAAATCCAGCTGACAGTCTAGAATGACAAAATTCATCTGAAAGATAAATCTACCAACACGGGCCAGCACATCACATAAAATACCCATGGGCCGCTTCACTAATCTGTCTGCCATAAGTAGCCGTATTTTAGTAGGAGTGAGGTCTCCTAAGTTCAACTTCTTGTAAACTGCTGGCGGCATCAAATTGATGTTAGTGCCCAAATCACAAAGAGCCTCTGTAAAGTTATAAGCTCCAATAGTACACGGGATAGTGAAAGCTCCTAGATCTTTCTTTTTCTCAACAAGGGATCTTGTAGCAATAACGCTACAATGATGAAGATTATTCGCAGGCTCGATTCTGGATGTCCTCTTCGTTGTTACTAAGTCTTTCAGGAACTTAGTGTAGCCTGACATCTGCTCAAGTGCTTTCACTAACGAGATATTCACTGACAGCTCTTTTGGCATGACATGAATTTCTGAAACTTACCATCCTTAACCCTCTTTGTAAAGCACTGTGGGAATGGTAGTGGTGGATTGAAATAGTTGTTTGAGGATAAGTTATTGGTTTGTCTAACCCTTGAGCATCTTTAGCAATCTCAAAGCTCTGCTGGTGTAACATCCATCTCTCCACTCATGTCATCAACATGCACCTCTATAGGGTCGAGTACCTTTCTTACAGCTTTATCCATACCTGCATTACTGGCTACAACAGGATCAGAAAGTACCTTACCGCTCCTCATGGTTACTGCCATGAAGTGACCATTATTTTTTGGGTTTTGAATAGTGTCACTAAGAAGTGACCCAACTTTTCTCTGATTCAATGAGGCTAACAATTGCCCCATCAACTACTCTAGTTGCTTAATTGAGGTGGAATACGAGCCGACCAACTACCAAATATTGGATATTTCTCCTCTCATGTCTCATACCCCTACATTATCAAGAACATTCACCATCATCTCCTCTAATTTCAAGTTTCCGCCACTATCATTTTGACGTTAACTATTCCAAAAGCCGTTTCTGTTTTGCTAGTTCCTTTGATAGTTCTCACAGTCATAGTTTTGACCTTGGTCACCGGAGTTGATTGGCCGGTAAACCCTTGGCTGCCAAAGATGTTTGCCTCCTCATCATAATTATAGCCTGATCATCATACTTGGGCATTGTGTCCACAACTTTCACCTTTTCTGGGCCTCCATCGAGTAGCCATTTCACCAGCAAGTCCAACTGGGTCTTCATATGGGCCATGTATTGATCCTTTCCTCCTCCTTCTATTACTGTTCCACAGTCATCTCGAAGATGAACCCAGAACATTCTCCATTTCTAGTGTACTATGCCCTATTATTTTTAGTTGCCTGATCTAAGATCACCATTATGTTTGGAAAAGTCCTAGACATGTATGATTCCCCACAAGCAGCATCAATGATAGGCTTTGTCACAAAGTTGCAAGACCTGTAGAAGACTGCTTTCAAGTGTTCACCTGTGAGATGGTGATTGGGACACTGCTTAAGTTTCTGCTTGAAGCTCTCCCAAGTCTCATGTAGTGCTTCATTTTGCAGTTGCTTGTGAGACCCAATGTCATCTATGATCTTCAGCTGTCTTCCCCTCTTTTAACTCGCCCCAAGTACGGATGGAATCATGTGGAAGCTCATTCAACTACTTTGTCACCGCATCAGAAAGAGACAATGAAAATAATCGCAACCTAAGTGCTTGCTGACTGACCCCTAAAATTTGAGATGATTGACATGTCGCCAAGAAGTTTAAGAGATGTTGATTTGTGTCCTCAGTTGCTGCTCCGCTAAACAACCCTTTCAACTTTATCATCCGCAATGTAGTACTAGTGATGGTGAACCTAACAGCTACAGGCAATGGGGGAATGTCACACCCTGGGAGAGTATCCTAGGTATAACCAACACTCGGAGACTATTGCTAGCTCCCAAGAGAACCACCTAATCATATCGCATTCATTCAATCAATTCATTTACGGAAGATATCAAAGAAATATTCTAACTATCTGTGGGTTATCAGACTTATCATAAACATTGTCATATGAAGCAAGATTAAGGAAACAAACTTAGTTTAAAAGTAGAAAAAATTGGGAGGGGAGAGGGGAGGGGAAGGACCCCAACATCAATCATCATCCGTTTACGTCTATGAAGCCTCTATAACTACTGTCTAAGAAGGTACCATGACAAGCCATGACTACCACATTCAAAGAAAAATAACTCAAATAAGACTAAAGAAATAACCATCCTCCAAATGCAGGGGAGGACTCACCACGATCTGAAATCATGAAGCTCTGAACCTCAACGATTAGGCTGCTGAAGTCCTTTGTTTTAATAACCCATGGAATTATCATAATTACCCTAAAACATAATCTGAGAACAATGCGTTTTTCTAAGTTTCGATGGAAAATTCGAGACCGAATTTGCGATTAGTTCGGAAAATTGAGTCAGAAAATGGTCTTGACTCGATTTAAAAGCAAACAGAGCAAAATTAAAATTTTGCTAATTTTTATGCATGCAGTGTCTGTCCGTGTTCATGGCACGACATGGACAGAACGTGCACTTACACTTAGGCTTTTTTAGTTTTGATGGGAATTCTGTTCTTTTGAAAAAGGGCGAAAATTCACTGGTCGGCGCCCATGGCGCGACGAGGACCTGTGTATATTTGGTTGTTTTTCTTTTAATTATGGGAAGGGAATTTTGGTCCTTCCCAACCTATTGTAATACCCCAGGTACTATTTTTAAGGCTTATTTCGTATGAAAGGTTTCAAAACCCATATTTTTAAGTCAAAACGTAAGTTCTGAGAGAAGAAGAAGAAGAGTTGAGGAATTGCAAGCTTGAGATTGTTTCTTGTTGAGGCATAGTCAATTCACCATCCCAGGTATGTAAAGGCTACCTATAGAATGGAATTGTCCTTCCATGTACCTAATACATGTAGTAGATTGATAATTGATAGTTGAGAGAAGTAGTGATTCTTGAAGAACTTCTTGAACATTATCTTTATTTCTTAAACATTATCTTTAATATATAGATATATTATCTCATATTGATGATCATCATACTTGTATCTATTGATTACATGCTTAATTGTATGTTTGTTTATCTAAATTGCATGATTCCCCATGTTTAATACTACAAGAACGAACTTAGGGTAATGTCTAGAGCCTGGATTTTCTGAATGTGATGATTGATGGAGTCTGAGTCTTGAGATGAGTGATGTGATGGCTGAAATAGATGAAGTTTATATCCTTGAGGTTTAAATAAGTTTTAGATAGAGCTTGAAAGGAAGAATTTATTTCTTGAATTGATAGAATGATAGATAAGATGAGCTCCCTGCCTGAGTTGGGGGTTGGTTGCATAACCAACCTGACATTGATAGAGTTATGAGAATATTGAGTCTTGGGATGAGTATTAGCACCGTAATGGGTAAGACTGAGTCCTCCTCATACTCATTAACTACGTGGCCAGCGTAGGAAAGGATTGTACTGTGAAAGCGGATGTTTCCTTTGCCCCGCGGAGGGCTTGACAAACTTCTTTTGGGCTCTCGATAGACACGTTTTGTACCCCCGCAAGGTAGTGGATGGATGTGGCAGCGACATCTCTTCACTGTCTATCACTGAGCTTATAGGTGGTAGTTATCGATTATAGAAACTTCCAGATAGATTCCTTGGTGATAGTACTCTGAGGTTGATGTGATTATGTGATGTCTTGATGGATAATAAGGTGATAAAGTCTCGTCCTTTATTCTGAGTAAGGATGAGTGATTGATGAGCTGATGTTAAACTAATACTATATTACTTTAGCCAGTTTCACCCTAGTAGAAGACTCCATCGTGGTATGTGCCAATAAGACCACCAAAGGACTTTTACATACAGTACATCCTATTACTAATGCCCTTTTAGCGCTGCATCATTTTATGATGCAGATTCTATAGACAGAGGACTTCAGCAGCCTAATCATTGAGGTCCAGAGCTCTTGATTTTAGATTGTGGTGACTCCTCCCCTGCCTTGGGAGGATGATTATTTCCTTATCTTTATTTCAATATTTTCTTTGATTATAGTAACTATGGCCTGTCATGATACCTTCCTAGATGTTTGTTATGGAAGCTTCGTAGACATAGACAGTTGATTGCTGATATCAGGATTGCTTATTTCTCAATCCTTTTCTATTGAGATACTTCTTTCATTTTTTAAATGATAGTGATTGTGATGGCCTGCTGATAGACTATTATTCTATTTAATCTTCTGCTTATGAGTTTATTGAATGAATACAATGAGACTAGGTGGTCCACATGGGGACTAGTAATAGTCTTCAAGTGCCAGTTACTTTTGGGATACCCTCCCGGGGCGTGACAAACTTTGTATCAAAGCACAATGTTCGAGTGTCCTAGGGAGTCTACAAAGTTGTGTCTAGTAAAGTCTTCTTTATGGGTGTGTTATGCACTACACTTCATAAGTAGGAGGCTATAGGACATTAGGAGAAGTTTCCCTTCTTTCATATTCTGGATTCGTGCGATAAAGCTTAACTTTATTGAAACCTTGGTTTAACTCATGCGTTTTATGCTTACAGAAAATGCCGCCAAAGAGAACAGTTGCTCAGAGAGATGCCCCAACCCCAACTGTTGAGAATGCTTAACCTAAGGCCCCAGTTCAGACCAAGGCTAGGAGACGTGGATTCCCTGTTAGGATTGCTGAGGTCCTACAGGCGGCCCCTACTCAGCCCCAGCCAGCTCCCACTGCTGAGGCAGAATTTAGGGGAGCCATCTCCATGCTGACACAATTGTTGGCCTCCTAGGGAAACAGTCAGGCTTCCCAAGCTCCTAGTTCTATCTCACAAGAGCCCTTAGCGATAACCCAACTCAGGGACTTTTTGAGGATGAACCCGCCAATGTATACGGGGTCGAAGGTGGAAGAAGACCCACAAAACTTTATTGATGAGATGTAGAAGGTTCCGAAGGTAATACATACTAATGAGATCAAGAGAGTTGAGCTTGCCTCCTACCAGCTGAAGAAGATTGCGAACGTGTGGTACAACCAGTGGGAGGAGAATAGAGGTGAGAATGTAGAGCCTGCAGCCTGAGAAGAGTTTGAGACAGCCTTTCTGGATCACTTCTTTCCTCAGGAGTTGAGGGAGGTGAAGGTGGATAAGTTCGTGAATCTGAAGAAGGGAGGGGTGACCGTGAAAGACTATAGCCTCAGGTTCATCAAGCTTTCCAGGCATGCTCCAGAGATGGTGAAAGACATGAGGGCGAGGATGAGGATGTTCGTGTCTGTCTGGGAAGACATGTGCAGAAAGAGTGTAAGGCTACTTTGCTGATTCTGGGCATGGACATCACCAGGCATGTGGTGTATGCCCAGAAGATAGAGGAGGACAAAAAGAGAGACAGAAAAGAGCAGATGAGCAGGAAGGCGAAATCAGCAGGACATGAGCCTAGCCCGAAGGGACAAAATAAGGGCGACAAGTCCTACTTTCAGAGGAGATCATCTCATTCTGCACAGTCTATAGCAAGTTCGCCCGTTCAACCAAGCAGATATGATTAGAAAACCCATGGTTATCATAATTTTAAGGTTCCGTGTGCCCAATCTTAGCCCATTATGACCTAAGACACAAGGGGAAAGCCACCTTCTGGAAAGTGCGGTAAGCTTCACCTGGGAAAGTGCCATGTGGGAAGAGATGTTTGTTATTGATGTGGATAGGCTGGTCACTTCAGCTATGAGTGTCCCAAAAGAAGACGAGGTGAGGGGAGCAGCAGACCCCAGCATCTGCAGCCCCTCCAGCGATCAGAAGAGGGGTGCTACTGCTGGTACAGGAGGCGGGACGAACCGCCTTTATGCTATAGGTAATCGATAGGACCAGGAAGCTGCCCCAGATGTGGTTTTGAGTTTTCTTTGAGTCTTTACCTTTGATTGCTATGCATTAATTGATCCGGCTGCCACCTTGTCTTTTGTGACCCCTTATGTGGCTAGTAAGTTTAGGGTTCTCCTATAGTGTTTGGATGAGCCTTTTTCTATTTCCACCCTACTAGTGAGTCTATCTTAGCTGAGAGAGTCTACAGGGATTATGTAGTGTCTATCTCTCATAGAGACACCTTAGCTAACTAGGTAGAGTTGGAGATTGTCGATTTTAATGTAATGATGGACATGGATTGGCTTCACACTAGTTATTCTTCTGTCGATTATAGAACCCGGTTTGTTCAGTCCCAATTCCCTAATGAGCCTGTCCTAGAGTGGGAGGGAAGTTTTGTTTCCCCTAAGGGAAAATTCATCTCTTATCTTAGAGCTAAGAAGTTGATCTCCAAAGGTTGTATTTACCATCTCATGGGAGTTAGTTCTGATGATGTTGAGTCTGTTACTCTTGAGTAAATCCCTATTGTAAATGAGTTTCTTAATGTGTTTCCTGATGATCTTCCTGGTGTCCCTCTTGATAGGGAGATCGACTTTGGGATTGATCTTCTTCCTGATACCAAACCCATTTCAATTCCACTTTGTAGAATGGCCCCCACAGAGTTGAAAGACTTGCTAGAGAAAGGATTCAAAAGGCCTAGTGTCTCACCTTGGGGTGCTCCTGTCCTATTCGTGGGTAAGAAAGATGGGCCTCTTAGAATGTGCATAGACTATCGACAGTTGAACAAGGTCACTGTAAAGAACAAATATCCTCTTCCCAGGATAGATAATTTATTTGACCAACTTCAGGGTGCTACTTGTTTCTCCAAGATAGACCTCAGATAGGCTTATCATTATTTAAAGGTGAGGGAAAGTGATATTCCAAAGATAACTTTTAGGACACGGTATGACCACTTTGAGTTCTTGGTCATATCCTTTGGGTTGACAAATGCACCTACAACTTTCATGGACCTAATGAACATGGTATTAAGACCATAACTTGATATGTTTGTGATCGTTTTCATTGATGACATTTTGGTATATTCGAAGGATGAGGAGGATCATGCTAATCACATTAAAATGGTTTTGCAAACACTCAAAGATTATGAGTTGTGTGTGAAATTCTCAAAGTGTGAGTTTTGGATCAAACTCGTGGCTTTCTTGGGCTATGTTATGTCAGGAGAGGGTATTTGGGCAGATACGCAGAAAATTGAAGTGGTTAAGAACTGGCCAAGACCAACTTCTCCAATCGAAATAAGGAGCTTCTTGGGTTTAGCAAGGTACTATCGTAGATTTTTTGAAGGTTTCTCTGCTCTGTCAGCCCCATTGACTAAGCTGACTCAGAAGAAGGCCAAGTTTCAGTGGTCTGAGGCATGTGAAAGGAGTTTTTAGGAGTTGAAGACTAGATTGACTACAACACCAGTGTTAACTTTGTCGAACGGGATGGGGGACTTCATGATATATTGTCATACATCCTGAGTGGGATTGAGTTGTGTACTAATGCAAAGAGGGAAGGTGATAGATTATGCTTCCAGACAACTTAAGATTCATGAGAAGAACTCTCCGACTTATGACCTTATGTTGGCAGCAGCCTGAAGACATGGGATGCCATAGAAGTCTCATGCCAAGCAAGTTCTTGCCTCCTCTTCCTCTACCTATCTCGGCTACATCCGTACATAGTCTAAGCCTCTGATTGACTGTACTAGATAACTCCATCTTAGTCCCAGGAGTTCTGCAGAAACGGGCTTAAAAAGGGTGGTCCTATATCAACTTAGTTGATAAAGGCTGGTAGTACCGCCCTGGATCTCTCGATCCAGAACTACTTGGGGAATTCGCTGCTGAGGCTCGAGCTAAAGCAAGAGAAAAAGACTCTTTCTTGCTCAAAAAAGAGACCGAACCTCTGTCGAGAGGGAAGAAAGGAGACTTGACTTCGGGGCTTAAGGTAGTTCAGTCGTGGTTTTTGCACTTAAAATATGGCGTCACTACTAGTATAGAGTGCATGCGGACATGTTCATTGACCATAAAAGCTTGCAGTATGTTTTTAGCCAGAAAAAGCTCAACATGCGACAGGGAGGATGGCTAGAGTTGCTCAAGGATTATGATATGAGCCTTCTCTACCACCCAGGTAAGGCTAACATTGTTGCTGATGCTTTTAGCAAGATGTCTATGGGTAGAACTGCCCATGTGGAGGAAGGAAAGAGAGAACTAGCAAAGGAAGTGCATAGGTTAGCTCCACTGGGAGTGTAACTTGAGGAGAAGCAAGACCAGACCCTCTCATGTTCCAATTGAAAGAAGCGGTTCACAAGCAGAAGGTGAAGGTTTTCTCCAAAGAGGGAGATGGAGTATTGAAGTATCAAGGAAGATTGTGTGTGCCCGACATTGGTGGTGTTCGAGATAGGATCATGGCCGAAACTCATAGCTCTAGATATTCCATTCACCCTGGTTCTACCAAGATGTATCACGACTTGAGTGAAGTCTATTAGTAGAATGGGATGAAGAAAGGCATTGCTAAGTTCGTCTCTGAGTACCCCAACTATCAACAGGTTAAGGTTGAACATCAGAGACCATGGACATTAACTCAAAATTTTGAAATTCCAGAATAAAAGTGGGAGAAAATCAATATGGATTTCATCACGGGCTAACCAAGATCCCGAAAGCAGCATGATTCGGTATGGGTGATCGTTTATAAAATGACGAAATTAGCCCACTTTTTGGCATCAAGACAACTTATGCAACTGAAGAGTATGCCCGACTGTATTCGTGAGATTGTGAGGTTGCATAAGGTTCCATGTCCATTATCTCGGACAAAGGAGCTCAATTTACTTATCATTCTAGGAGATCCTTTCAGAAAGGGTTGGGCAAGAAAGTGCATCTGAGCATAGCTTTTCACCCTCAGACGGATGGACAGGTAGAGCGCACCATTCAAACTTTGGAGGATATGTTGAGAGCATATGTCATCGACTTCAAAGGAAATTTGGATGATCATCTATTATTGATTCAGTTCACATACAATAACAGCTACCATGCCAGCATTCAAATGGCCTCTTATAAGGCATTATACAGGAGGCGATGTGTATCACCAATTGGCTGATTCGAGGTTGGTGAAACTGAGTTGATTGGGCTTGATCTCGTACACTAGTATATGGAGAAGGTGAAAGTCATCAAAGAAAGGTTGAAGATAGCCCAGAGTTGTCAAAAGTCATATACAGATGTAAGGAGAGGGGACTTGGAGTTTGAGGTAGATGATTGGGTGTACTTGAAGGTGTCACCCATGAAGGGTGTCATGAGATTTTGTAAGAAAGGTAAGCTGAGTCCATGTTGTATCAAACCATACCAGATTGTAAGAAGAATAAGGAAGGTTGCTTATGAGCTAGACTTACCTTCCGAGCTAGATGGCGTTTACCCGGTGTTCCATGTATCAATGCTAAAGAAGTTTTTAGGAGATCCCGCCTTAGCAGTTCTTATGGAGAGTATAGGAGTGAAGGATAGTTTATCTGATGAATAATTCCCAGTCCATATCCTTGACCGACAGTTTCCTAGGCTGAGGAATAAAGACATAGCCTCCGTGGGAAGCTGAGGAAGCAATGAAACTCAAATACCTGCACCTATTCATTCCTAATGATGCGGATGTTAAAGGAAATATCCCTTTCCTTAACGCCATTGAAATTTCCTTTCGGTTGATGCATTGATTTATTCCCGAGCCTAAGATTGAGATAGATAGGTGATGGGTAATGAGAGTTCGAGAGTTCCCGAGTGAGGAATGATTTGATTTTTGAGGTTACTCATGCTTTTATTTTATCCTTATTCTTCATTCGAGACCGAATGATCCTAAGGGGGAGATGATGTAACACCCCGTGATATTATCAAAGTGCCCCTAAAAGGTAATCGTGTGTACAATACATCTTTTACAGCTCCAATGAAAAATTCGAGACTGGATTTGTGATCAGCATAGAAAAGAGTCAAAAAATGATCTCAATCTGATTTTAAGAGCAATCGGAGAAAAATTAAAATTTTGCTAATTTTTATCTAGGAAATGTCTTTCCGCATTCTTGGCGCGATGCAGACATAATGCGCACTTACACTTTGATTTTTCTTAACTTCGACGGGAATTCTATTTTTCGAAAAAGGGCAAAAATACACTAGTCTACACCCTTGGAGCGACGCAGACCTGTGTATATTTTTTTTCAGTTTTTCTTTTAATTACTAGAAGGGTATTTTAGTCCTACCCGACCTATTTTAATACCCCAGGGTATGTTTTTAAGGCTTATTTCATACAAAAGAGTTTCAAAACCCATATTTTCTAAGGCAAAACGTAAGTTCTGAGAGAAGAAGAAGAAGACGGAAGAGGGTTGAGGAATTCCAAGCTTGAGTTCGTTTATTGTTGAGGGATAACAAATTCATCATCCCAGGTATGTAAAGGCTACCCATAGTATGGAATTGTCCTTCCATATGCCCAATACATGTAGTAGATTCATAATTAATAGTTGAGGGTCATTGAGTATTGATTCTTGAAGAACTTCTTGAACATTGTCTTTATTTCTTGAACATTATCTTTAATATATATATATATATATATATATATATATTATCTCAAATTGATAATTATCATACTTTTATCTACTGATGATATGCATTATTATACGATTGTTTATCTAAATTGGATGATTACCCTTGTTTAATGCTGCAAAAACGAACTTAGGGTAATGTCTAGAGCCTGGATTATCTGAATGTGATGATTGATAAAGTCTGAGTCTTGAGATGAGTGTTGTGATGGATGAAATAGATTAAGTTGATACCCTTGGGGTTAAATGAGTTTTAGATAGAGCTTGAGAGGAAGAATTTATTTCTTGAGTTGATAGAATAATAGATGAGATGAGGTCCCTGCCTGAGAGAGTGGTTGGTTGCATAACCAACCTGACATTGATAGACTTATGAGAATATTGAGTCTTGGGAGGAGTATTATCACCGCAATGGGTAAGAGTGAGTCCCACTCGTACTCATTAACTACATGGCCAGCGTAGGAGAGGATTGGACCGTCAAAAAGGATGTTTCCTTTGCCCCATAGAGGGGTTGACAGACTTCTTTTGGGATCCCCAACAGACTCGTCTTGTACCCCGACAAAGTACTGGATGGATGTGGCAGTGACATTTCTTTATTGTATCATCACCGGGCTCATTGGTGGAGGTTGTTGGTTATAGAAACTTCCAGATAGGTTCCTTGTTGATAGTACTCTGAGGTTGATGTGATTGTGTGATGTCTTGATCGATAGTGAGGCGATAGAATCCCGTCCTTATTCTAAGTGAGGATGAGTGATTGATAAGCTGATGTTACACTTATACAATTTACTTTAGGCCATTTTACATACATTACATTCCACGAACTAATGCCCCTTTGGCGCTGCATCATTTTATAATGCAAATTCTGTAGATAGAGGACTTCAACAACCTAATCGTTGACGTTCAGATCTCTTGATTTTAGATCGTGGTGAGCTCCCCTGCCTTCTGAGGATGATTATTTCCTTATCTTTATTTCAACATTTTCTTTGATTGTGGTAACCATGGCCTGTCACGGTGCCTTCCTTATGTTAGTTATAGAGGTTTCATTGACATCGATAGTTGGTTGCTAATATTGGGATTGTTTATTTCCCATTTCTTTTCTTTTGAGATACTTCTTTCGTTCTTCAAATGATAGTGATTGTTATAGCCCACTGATAGACTATTATTCTATTTAATCTTCCGCTTATGAGTTGATTGAACGAATGCAATGAAACTAGGTCCTTCGCTTGGGGACTAGATATAATCTTTGAGTGCCAATTACGTTTAGGGTACCCTCCTGGGCCGTGACATTTGTCTACTGAATCTGCATCATAAAATGATACAGCGCCAAAAAGGGCGTTTGTACATAGAAGGTACTGTATATAAAATGGGCTAAAGTAAATAGTAAAGGCAAGACACCATAATATGACCTTAACTCATCGGTTTCTCAACCTCTGATCAAGACAAGGAATAGAACTCTATCACATCACCATCAATCAAGACTCATACTATCACATCAACATCAACGTGTTATCATCAGAGGACCTATCTAGGAGTTTCTCGGACCTACACCTATCACCTGTGAGCCAGTGATGGTACAACGAAGTATGCTGTTACGGTATCCACCCAGTACCTTGCCTGGGTGAAAGGGTGTACATCAGGGGTTTATAATAACATCACATCCTCTTTTGGGACTAAGGAAACATCCATTTCTCAAGGTCCAATCCTCTGCTATACTGGTCACGTAGTTAATGAGTACAAGTGGGACTGACTCTTACTCATTTTTGATGCTCAGTACTCCTCCTAGGACTCAACATGCTCATAAACATCGGTATCAAGGTTTCTCATTGTTTGGTCTCTTTTGGACAAGGGCATTATCTCATCTCATCATCTCTTAACTTGGGAATATTATTAACATTTTTTAAAACTCAAGTGTGACCTCTTAAAGACTCTAAGGTCTCACACTCCATCAGTTCCAGCAACATTGTCATCAGCACTCACTCAAATCAAGACCCAGACCACAACAATCATTCATACATGTGAAATTCTGGCTCTAGACTCAACCCCTAGCTTCATTCATGGATTCTTTAACAATTAAACATGCATAGTCAGCATAATAGATCAATTAGTGAGTTGGACAATTAATTAAAGTTATGATGGCCATCAACATACGAAAATACATGTAGAATAATAGTAGTTTTCAAGATAACATTCAAGAAATTGTAACATAAACCCATCACCTATCAACTATCAACCTAATTCAATCGAGAGGGCACATGGGAGGACAATCCAATGTTCTGGGTAGCCTTTAAATACCTAGTAGAGAGTTTGACACTCAATTTCTCAAGAAATCAGCCTCAATCCATAGAACCCTTGATCTTTCTCCTCTTCTTCACTCAAGGCCTCTTCTTAGATTTTTGCATATGGACTTTAGAATAGGTCTTTTGAAGCCCTTTTACACTAAAAATGACTTGTATTGGTCGTGGATCGAGTTTAGAAGGGGTGGGAGAAAGTCTAGAATGCCCCTCAAAAGATTTAAATTTTTAAACTTTGGTGGAACAAGTCGGGAAAATAGGTTTGCATGCCACGCACTTGTGTACATCTGAAATTTCAACCCCTGCCGAAAAATTGAAAAAAAAGTATAAGTGTGGGTTTGTGTTGCGGCCTCAATGCATACCCTCACTGTCTCGGTTTTCATATTAAAAATTATTTTTTGATCAGGTTGCTCTAAAATTGAATCGAGACCACTTACCCGCCCAGATTTTTGTGTTGATCGCAAATTCGGTCTCGAATTTTCCATCCAAGCTTAGAAAAATGCATTATGTGCACAATTGTGTTTTAGGGGTATTTTAGTAATTTCACAAGGTGTTACATCATCTTCCTCTTGGGATCATTCGTCCTCGAATGATGAAAAGGTAGAATAAAGGTATGAGTAGACTCAAAACTCATCTCACTTCTCGCTCTCGAACTCCCATCTATCCATCACTTATTTATCTCTGTTTTAGACTCGGGAATAGAACTTGATTAATACATCAACTCAATGAAAGAAGGTGTTCAATAGTGTTAAGGATAAGGACATTACCTTTGATGTCATTATCATTCGGCACGAATAGGTGTGGGCATTTGAGTTTCATCGCTTTCTCAGCTTCCACGTAGCTTCCTCAACAAATTGATTCCTTCATAGAACTTTGATAGAGGATGTCTCTTTATTCTTCAGCTTATGAACTTATCTTGTCGATCAAGGATCTAGACTGGAACTTCCTCATAAGACAGGCTATCCTTTACTCCTATACTCTCAATAGGAATCACTAAGGCGGGATTCCCAAACACTTCTTCAACATCAAAATATGAAACACCAGATGAACTCCATCTAGTTCGGAAGGCAAGTCTAGCTCATAAGCAACCTTCCCAATCCTCCTCACAATCTGCTACTATCCAATATAATGTGGATTCAACTTTCCTTTCTCGCTAAACCTCATGACATCCTTCATAGGTGACACATTCAAGTACACCCAATCATCCACCTCAAACTCCAAGTCTCTTCTCCTCACGTCCGTAAAAGACTTCTGATGACCTTGTGTTGTCTTCAACCTTTCTCTAATGACTTTCACCTTCTCCATAGACTGGTGGAAAAGATCATGTCCAATTAACTCAGCTTCATCAACCTTAAATCAGCCAATCGATGATCTACATCTTATCTCGTATAATGCCTCATAAGGAGCCATTTTGAATGCTGGAATGGTAGCTATTGTTATACGCGAACTCAATCAATGGTAGATGTTCATCCTAATTTCTATTGAAGTTGATGACATACACTCTCAACATATCCTCCAAAGTTTGAATGGTGCGCTCTGCCTGACCATCTATCTACGGGTGGAAGGCTGTGCTCAGATTCACTTTCATACCTAATCCTTTCTAAAAAGATCCCCAAAATTGAGAGGTGAATTGAGCTTCTCTATTTGAGATAATGGACAAGGAAAACCCATACAACCTCACAATATCACGAATGTATTATCGGACATAGTCATAAGCCATATTAGATGTCTTGACTGCCAAGAAGTGGGCTGATTTAGTCATTCTATCCACAATTACCTATATTGAATCATAGTGCTTTCGGGATCTTGGTAAGCCACTAATGAAATCCATGTTGATCCTTTCCCACTTTCACTCAGGAATTTCAAAGATCTGAGCTAATCCATATGGTCTTTGATGTTCAACCTTGACCTGTTGACAATTAGGGAACTAAGAGATGAATTCAGCAATGTCCCTCTTCATTCCATTCCACCAATAGACTTTTATCAAGTCGTGATACATCTTGGTAGAACTGAGGTGAATAGAATATCTGGAGCTATGAGCTGTAGCCATGAGCCTTTATCAAACACCATCAACATTAGGCACACACAATCTTACTTGATATCTCAATATCCCATCTCCCCCTTTGGAGAAAACCATCACCTTCTGCTTGTGAACCATTTCTTTCAATTGGAAGAAAGGGTTGTGGTCTTGCTTTTCCTTTACTTCTGACACTAAGGATGATTTCACGACCCAAGCCTAGGGCTTAGATGTGACTGGCGCATGGGGAACCCAAAGGGACCCCAAACAAGCCTCTTAGCATATCATTACACATCCTTGGTTGGGGAAGCAATGTAAGACAACACAAGAAACATAAATGAAGGGGAACTGGGACAATGAGAGAGAGTTTAATACTTAAGTAAAATGTAAAAGTTTGGAAAACAAGGGCAAGAGACTATAGGAAAGCTTGCATAACATCATAATCAAGAGACGAAAGAGTCGAGGCTCATAACATAGATACATATCTTGTCCAACAACACCTCTACTACATAGAACTCTGTTGGGGCCATGAAAAGAAACCGGGCTTACCCTCATAGTCAAAATAGAACATAAATAAGGATGTCTCCATTCATAATAAGAGTAACATACACTAAGGTCCCCAAAGTGGAGGACTCACCAACTAGCTTGAGTAGCATCGAACTAGCCACGTGGAGGAGGAGGATGATCAACTTAGGATTCGATCTCTACATGATGATATCATGTAGGCAAGAGTATGATTTAGTATGTCTAAATATACTAAGTATGTAGGATGCAATGCAACAAGAGATAGGCATCATAATCAAAATACATAACAACAGACAGTAGGCATAATATAACAATATGACATGTGTGATCAATGCATAAGTAAAACATGTTTAAGTAGCTCATGCTCACATAGAATATTATTTGTGTAGAAGAGACCAAGCTAGATTTCCAAAGTACAACCCTTTGGTAGGTTAGTGATGATGCCGCCCCATCACTTAG
>JAOTQR010150395.1:0-19286 GCA_025774065.1 Solanum ossicruentum
TCGACGCTCCTCATGGGTCATCTGGAAACAGCCGCTTTATGTTTTTAAACATAAGGGTTAGGCTGCGTACATCCGACACCCCCTCACCCCGCAATGAGCGGGAGCCTTTTGAGGTACTGGGGTATGTTGTTGTTACCAAAACACTATAAAATTATGCGTAAAAGCTAATTAGACCTAAAACCACCTTAAAAAGCCAATCAAGACAGGCTCCTGATAATTCAATTTCTTTAGTTCAATGCATTTGATACCTATAAACTTAGTTATAAATTTGTATGTATGAGTTCTTAACAATATACCATATCGATCTGAGATATTAACATCTTAGCCAATGGCATACAAGTTTGCTTTAAGACTACTAATACTGAAATTTTCCTTCAAATAAGAAACATGTTCATAGTCTATATTATATATGTTTTGATCCTAGATGGAATTTGATTTTATGCTTTTAATAGGTACTAACAACATATCATATGTGAGGGCCGCTTGACACTGAGGATATATGAATTTTGCTGGTAACACTAATAAATTTGTGCTCATGTTCATTCAAATATAGTTATCACAAATTTATTTTTGGTGCACATTTCAATTGAAAAAAAAACGTATGTATATATGGAAGCTTTGATTCAATAAGA
The DNA here is from genome assembly GCA_025774065.1 of Solanum ossicruentum. Taxonomy (NCBI): domain Eukaryota; kingdom Viridiplantae; phylum Streptophyta; class Magnoliopsida; order Solanales; family Solanaceae; genus Solanum; species Solanum ossicruentum. Next base: position 633 of record JAOTQR010150395.1, read on the forward strand.
TGTTACTCTAATACCAGAGTATATAAGGTAATAGATCTCATAGAAATATTTGAGTGTGTAAGGTAAGAGTCTTTAGTTTTAGACTGCTGCTCCAAAGCATGTTGCCATCATCGTGGCACATAGAGACATATGCTTTTAAACAATAAAGGACTCACGTTATGCGTATAAGATATTATTTTTAAATTCACTTTCCAGCCTTTATCCTTCATTTTTGCCCATTAAGAAGAAAATCCAAATTCTTTATTTTCTTTAATTTTTAGTTTTTGATTGAAATATTTTAAACAAGAAATTGTTATAGTATGTTCATTTTTAAAAATAGTATATAAATAGCTTTTCTTTCGATCACTTTCTCTCCTCACTTTCTCTTTTATTTTCATATGCTTAAATTGAAACACAATATAGAGAAACTACTGATTATGATTTATCAAAACTGTAAACATTAACTATTTAGCTATATTTGAATTTATTCTTCAGTCGCGCGAAGTGCGAGTTATTTCTCTAGTTGTGGAATAATTGAGGATTTGAGACAGTCAAAATAAAAGTATAAAGATGTCAAGAACTTTATATATCAATGGTACAAATATAATTATTTAATTTACTATGGGTTATTAGCTAATCTATTAAGAAAAAATCTAAAACTGTTAAGAACCAATAACTCAATAATAAAAAAATTAAAACTGTTACAAAAATTGTTAAATCAACAAGTCATTATCAATAAACCAATAACTTTTTTTGTTTGAATTATTAATTTTGGTTCAGTTTTGAACAACCTTATTCGTAGGTCATGCTATTAGTGTGGTGTGATAAGCCACTTTTTCAGGGAGTAAATTACAATCAACCATCGCGCACTCTAGTATCAGTAAGTTTAGGTGCCCATGCCCTAGTTCAGTCGACTAGATTGTGGCAAAGGTGATTCTCAGGGTACTAAGGGTGGTCCCCAAGTAGGCCTGTTAGGTAGTAGAGGTGGAGATGGTAATATATATGTATGATATTTTGGGAAGACCAAAGGTAGAGTCATTGAATGTTGTCATCATAGGTATTACATCCGTCTCTCATCAGCTTGCTTATGCTCTATTTGATCTGAGGTCTATCTATTCATATGTGTCTGCTTATTATGCTGCTTGATTAGAAGTGTTGTGTGAGCTATTACTTGTGCCTATGCCTGTTTCCACCCCCGTAGAAGATTCTTTAGTAGTGAAACAAGTGTAGCAATCCTATGCAGTGACCATTTATGGGTATGATACTAGAGCAGACTTAATTTTATTGTATATAGTAGATTTTAACTTTATTCTAAACATTGATTGGTTGTCTCCTCATCACACGATTTTGGCTTGCTTTTCTAAGATCATCACCTTGTATATAACTAGTATTCCTCTACTTATGTGGATAGGTGCAACTAGTCATATACTAAGTGGTATTGATTTATTTTCCTCAGGGCTCAGTGGTTAGTGGAGAAGGGGTGTTTAGCCTATCTTGCTTATATATGTGATACTAGTGCTGAAACATCTCGCATTGATCTTGTCCTTGTGGTCTAAGAGTTTCCTTATATATTTCTTATTGATCTCCCTAGTCTTGCTCATTAGCGTGATATTCATTTTGGCACTGATGTTGAGCCAGACATGTAACTGGTTTTTATTCCGCTGTACCATATAGCTCAAGATGAGTTGACAGAATATAAGGTATAGCTTTAGAATGTTTTTAGTAAGGGTTCATCAGGTAGTGTGTCTCCATGGGATACTCATGTTATATTTGTGAAGAAGAAGGATGGTACCTTGTGTTTATGTTTCATTAGAGATTACAATCTAGAGCAAAATGAAGATAATGTATTGGCAAGAATGTTAGTTGAATAAGATGACCATTAAGAATAGGTATCCAGTGCCATGTATTGATGATTTGTTTGATCAGCTCCAAGGTACAATAATATTCCTTAAGATAGACTAGAGGTTACGGTATCACCATTTAAGGATTAGGGAGACAGACATCTCTAAGACTGTCTTTAAAACCCAATACGACCACTATGAATTGCTAGTCACATCTTCTATGCTGACTAATGCCCCTCCAATGTTCATAGATTTGATGAACTATGTTTTCAGACCCTATTTGGACTCCTATATTATAATGCTCATTGATGACATCCTAGTCTAATCTAGGAGTAGAGAGTAAGCATGAGAAATACTTGAGGATTGTGCTTTAGAGCTTGCAACATTATCAGTTGTATACCAAATTCACTAAGTGCGAATTTTGGCATGTGTCTATGACATTCTTAGAGCATGTGGTGTCCAAGGATAGATTATGGTGGATCTTTCTAAGGTTGCAACATTCTTGATTAGGCTAGACCCATTTCTCCTATCGAGGTTCACATTTTCTTCGAGTTGGTAGGGTATTACAGGTGGTTTGTAGAGAGATTTTTTTCTATTACAGTAACTTTGACTATTAACTTAGACAAATGTTCCTCTTCAGTTTTCTGATGAGTGTGAGGCAAGATTTCTGAAGCTTAAGGCCTTGTTGACTTCAGTGTCGATTCTTACTCTTCTTATTGAGGGCCAAGGGTTTACAATTTATTGTGATGCTTGTTATGTAGGCTTAGGTTGTGTTTTTATGTAGCAAGGTAGAGTTATTACATATGATTACAAAATATTTCACGGTACATGAGAACAACTACCCTACATCTTATTTGGAGTTGGCAACGATATTCTTCACATTGAAGATTTGAAGCCATTACTTGTATGGCGCTCATTGTGAGATCTACGCCAATTACCAAAGTATTCAATAATTTTCATCTAGACGGACCTTAATTTGAGATAGCTCAAGTGGTTGGAGTGTCATGACCCCAAAGTAAGATCATGACCAGCGCTAAGGGGATGAATCCTAAAGCAAGCCTCCTAGAATTCTGTAAAAAAATCGGGCAGACTTTCTCCGGCTTTTAGGCCTACCCAAAATTTATACCTGTCTCAGAATCCAGCAACACCACAACTAACTAATCAAATCAAGTCACTATCTCAATTATCAATCTAATCTCCTCATAACGAGACCAACTTGTATCCAACAATAGAAATATACTTAAACTCAGTCACATATCTAGAATAAACGAAAGAATATCCATAACTTTAAATACAGGAATGACTATAGAGCGACTCTCAAAAAATTCAAAAAGGTCCATAACAATAAATAACTCGTTTCTCACGCGAACAAGTATGGGACTCACCAAGGAATCAACTTGCTATCTTTAGCTAACTAAATCCTCGTCAATATCACCTGTATTCTCTGAAAAGGAAAAAAATAGGAAGGAGCAAGACGCTAGCTCAGTGAGTAATAATAATACCACAACTGTTTTAATAAGGGAATAGTCAGAAAAGATACTAGTATAATCATCAAAATCATGTAACAAATTCTCTTTCAAAATCAATAGCAAATCCATCTTGTTGTCTCATACAAGCAATTCAACTTAGCTATTAGAAATAAACTTGGTAAAACACTTATATATCAAATCATATATATATATATATATATATATATATATATATATATATTCGTGAGGTTTCCAAGGATGAATCATGTAATTGGTAATCGATATGTCTATCTTCTTAAAAGAATAGACAATAACTTGTAATTTTCATATCGGTAAATCCCTACTCGAGGGATATCGATAACGGTATGTTAGTTCTACCTTCCTACTAGCGAGGGCTCTATCTGTAGTCGATAAATACAAGGTGCACCTGGTCTAAGATACCTGCCGTTATCTACGAGATTCATCAAGATCTACTCTTATTAAAATTTTCTTTATAAATCATATAAGCTTTCCAAAGCTGTACAACACATGTAAATCTTGTAATCATATCATGTCAACTTAATGAAAACACATGTAAAAACACTTATATCTCAAGTGAATGTCAAAATCATTTAAATAACAGTAATAATATCAATTATCAATATACGCATCTTGTAAAAGTTAAATCATCTCAAATAGCTATTTAGGTATCAAATCAAGTAAAGGACTTGTCCCATATGAAAATTCAAATCATTTGGTAACAATTTTTATAAATCATGTAAAAATCATGAACTTATAAAATATAAGTTGGGATTAAGATTACTACTCACAGTACTCATGTAGAAGTAACAAACTTGTCACCTCAAACAATCCGCAAGACTCCCTTTCGGTCAATCTATATTCATATCATAAAAGCTCATCTTACTTTCTTTGTTCATACTAACTTGAGAATGTCCAACCCAATTCAAGCCTCTGATTTCCTATTGAAATGGTAAAATATATACATATATAAACCCAGGTCAGGAAGGATTCCATCAGTGCAATAATCTAATGTTTCTTGGCTATCTTAATCATCTTGTTCATCTAATTCGATAAAAAACTATTCTTGTTCCCTAAGTACTCATCCCTTGTCACTAATTTCAACACCCAATGTAAATTATCTAAACGAAGAACTTTAGTAAGGTTGTAGCATAAGATAACACAAGGATTTACTTTTAATTATGAGAATTTCACAATCTCTTATCTTATTAACTCATAATTTTTCTTAAACCCTAAACCCGCAATTTATAGACATGAATACACATTAACTCTATCACAAAGTTTAGAAACTTACCTTCTTTTATGCTTCTCTTCATAGTCTCAAATCAAAGCTCTTAAATGTATTCTTCTTCTTTGTTCATTGCTGCTACACATGCAGCAGCTTGCAACTCCCTCTTTTTTTGTGTGTGTGTTTGGGTTCTTACGGGATGCAGCTTGCTGCAAATCCCAACCCTTATCCTTCAATCTCTTTTTTTCTTTTTTTTTTAAATTTTTTCCCCTTTTTTTCTAAAAGATAACTATGCCCTTCAAGGGCAAGGTTATCACATTCTCCCTACCTTAAGAAATTCGGTCCCCGAATTTAAATAAATATATATCTTCAGTCTGAAACAAATTGGGGTATTTGACTCGCATATCATTCTTTGACTCCCAAGTAGCTTCCTCAATGGTATGATTTCTCCATAAAACCTTTATGGATACAATTTTTTTTGATCATAGCCTTCTTACTTGTCTATCAATAATAGCCATTGGTTCCTCTTCATATGTTAGATTCTCATAAATCTGTATAGTCTGTATTTCAAGTACGTCGGAGGAGTCTGGTACATTCTACCTTAACATAGAGACATGAAACACTGGATGGATAAAGGACATCTCATGAGGGAGTGCCAAACCATATGCCACTCCTCCTATTCGATCAAGTATCTCATATGGGCCTATATACCTCGAGCTGAATTTACCATATTTACCAAATCGCATTGTCCCTTTCGTAGGAGAGACTCGTTGGAAAACTTTATCCCCAACTACAAATACTAAATCTCTTCTCCTCTTATATGCATATGACTTTTGTCTTCTCTGAGCGACTAGCAACCTCCGTTTGATTAACTGGACCTTTTCCATGGCTTTTTAAACCAAGTCTGGTTCTAACACCTTATCCTCTCCAACCTCAAACCACCCTATCGGAGAAAGACATCGCCTACCATACAAGGCTTCATATTGCTAGAGTAGAAGCTATTGTTTTAAAGCGAATTCAGCTGATGACAAGAAGGTATCCCAACTACCTCCAAAATCAAGAATGCAAGCCCTCAACATATCCTGTAGGATTTTTATAGTACTCTTCGACTGTCCATCCGTCTGTGGGTGACATGCAGTACCGAGATCTACTCGTGTACCCAGTGCTTCTTAAAAAGATCTCCAAAAGTGTGAAGTGAATTGTGACCCTCTATCAGAGATGATGGATAGTGGAACTCCATGAAGTCAAAAATTTCATTCATTAATATCTGGGCATATCTTACTCTACTAAAAATAGTCTTTACTGGTAAGAAGTGTGCTAATTTTGTTAATCGATCTACAATCACCCACAAAGAGTCATAGCCTCTAAAGGTTCGTGGTAGAGCAACCACAAAATCCATAGTAACTTTTCCCATTTCCACTTAGGAATCTGGATCTCTCATAGTAATCATGCGAGTCGTTGATGCTCTGCTTTAACCTGTTGACATGTCAAACAACTACAAACAAAGTTAGCAACATCTTTCTTCATTCCTTCCCACTAATACAACTGCTTTAGATCGTGGTACATTTTTGTGGAACCAGGGTGTATAGTATATCTGGAGTTGTGAGCTTCCTCGAGAATGACTCACCTTAGCCTACCTATGTCTGGTACACATAATCGATCACCCAATTGAAGCATACCACCACCATCGATAATCATTTTCTTACTTTTACCCACTATACCTTCATCTTAGTATTTGCAGAGTTGTTCATCCTCATATTGAGTAGCTTTTATGCACCCCGCTAATGAAGATCTGGCTTGCACATAAGCTAGTAATTTCTCTGAATTTCCCACACTAAGATCGACACCTGCAAATTCAATTCTATGCATATCTTTTGCTAATTGCCTCTTTTCAGTAGATATATGCGCTAAACTGCCCATAGATCTTCTGTCAGTGCATTGGCCACAACACTGGCTTTTCCTGGATGATATAGAATAATGCAATCATAATCCTTTATTAACTCCATCCACTGTCATTGTCGAAGGTTGAGATCTCTTTGATGCAAAATATATTTTAAGCTCTTATGGTCGGCATATATTTTACAAGTTTCACCATATAGATAATGCCTCCAAATTTTAAGAGCAAATATCACAGCGGCCATCTCCAAATCATGTGTAGGATAGTTCTGCTCATGTTTCTTCTACTATCTCGAATCATAGGTGATAACACGACCATTTTACATAAGAACACATCCTAAGCCCACCCTAGAAGCATCACAAAGTACCGTGAATCCTTCGAAAACTGGTGGTAAGGCTAGTATTGGTGTTGTTGTCATGCATGTTTTGAGTTTTTCAAAGCTCTGCTCATATTCTTCTGTCCACTCAAACTTCACCTTTTTCTGTGTTAGCTTGGTCAACGGGGCTGCTATTCAGGAAAAATCCTACACAAAAAACCTATAATAACTTGCCAAACCCAAGAAGCTGCGAATCTCTGTATTTGAGATAGGTCTAGGCCATTTTTACACCGCTTCTACCTTTTGTGGAATGTACCGTAATTCCCTCTTCGGATACAACATGCCCCATAAATGCAACTGAGTCTAACCAAAATTCACACTTTGAGGACTTAGTATATAGCTTATGTTCTCGCAATGTTTATAATACAGTTATCAAATGATTCTTATGTTCTTCTTGGCTACGAGAATATCTCAGAATTTCATCAAAAACAATATCACAAACTTGTCCAGGAAGGGTCTGAACACCCTATTCATTAAGTCCATGAATTTTGTTGGAGGATTGGTCAACCTGAAAGGCAACACAAGAAACTCACAGTGCCCATATCGAGTTCTGAATGTTGTTTTAGAAATGTCTTCCTCCCTGATCCGAAGTTGATGATAATTGGATCGAAGATCTACCTTTGAGAAGTGGGCAGGCCCCTGCAACTAATCAAAAAGGTCTTCAATATGAGGTAAAGGATACTTATTACATATTGTTACCTTATTCAATTGCTTGTAGTCGATGCATATTCACAGAGACCCATCTTTCTTCTTTACGAACAATATTAGTGCACCCGATAGGGATATACTAGGTCAGATGAAGCTCTTATCGAGCAAATCCTGCAATTGTCACTTTAGCTCCTTCATCTCTGATGGTACCATGTGATATGGAGGTATAAATATTGGCAATGTGTCAGGAGCCAAATCAATACCAAAGTCTATTTCTCGTACAGGAGGTAATCTTAGTAAATCCTCAGGGAATACATCAGAGAATTCATTCACCACTGGTACCCTTCCCAAGCTAAGAGTTTCTTATTTGTTGTCCCTTATCATAGCTAAGAGGCCCATGCAGCCTTTACTGACTAATTTTTGAGTCTTAATAAGAGATATAATCTTATCAACCTCTAGGACTTGACCTCCTTTAAGTATAAAGATAGGATCATTTGGCATCTCAAATCGAAAGATTTTCGCACGACAATCTACTGTAGCATAGCAGGGAGATAATCAATTCATAGCCATCAACATACCAAAGTCAATCATGTAAAGTAGAAATTAAGTTAGCTAGAGTATCTCTACCCTCAACACTAATCTGACAATCACGGTACACATATTCAACTAACAGAGAATCTCCCATAGGAGTAGCAACAAGGAAAGGGTGATTCAGCATCTCTAGTTGTTGAACAAACCTCAAAGCAAAGTACGAGGACACATAGGAATGGGTAGATCCTGGATCAATCAAAGTATGTGCATTAAATGAACAAATTGAAATAACACCTGTAACCACTATATTTAAGCCTGAACATCTTATCTAGTAAGTGCAAAAACTCTTGACTGACCTTTACCCATATTTCCCTGTCCTCAATTTCCAATAACACGATCTCTGATACCTCGACCTCTGTTTCCTGTGTTAGTAGTACCTGAAGCATTACGAGTAGTCTGAGTAGGTGCGGTCATCTGAGTGGAGTTCTGGTTTGAGTTTTTCGGAGGTAGAGGACAATCTCTAAGGTGATGCCCTAACTGACCACATCGAAAAAACCCTCCCGTCAAAACATGGCACTGGCCTACATGTGATCTACCATAAGTCTTACCGGAAGGAGCCAAGGATATATTTGATGGAATATCGATTTGCTTGTGATATGGCTATCCCTGATATGGTTTGTATATGGACTGTGAAACTGTATCCATCCCTGCCTGAGAACCTTGATGTTGCCTTCCTTGACCTCCTACCTTGCGAATTGCACTATAGTCACCTCCAAAAGATCCCTCGATCTTGGCCTTCTTATGGGCATCAAAGGCTCAATTCTCCTCATGACCCCTGTCTTCAATCTTTCTTGCTAGATCAACTGCCTCTTAATATGTCAACTTCTTCATATTTGGGGATACCGCAATGTATAGATGAGCAACCAAACTATTAACAAATCTTTGAAATCTGGCTTCTTCAGTTGGTACTAAGCTAGGAGCATATTTGGCCAATTTACATAATTTGGTGTTATAGGTTGACACATTTGTATCCAGAGTCTGTACTAATCTCTCAAATTGACTTGCACATTTCTATCTCTGACTTTTAGGAAGGAAGTGATCGATGAATAATTTAGTGAACTTACCCCATTTCAGTGGTGTTTCGCCTACAGGCTGACCTAGAACTAAGATCTCATACCATGTGTTAGCCATATCCTCTAGTTTGTATGCTGCAAGCTCCACATCTCTCTCACTTGAGCACCTTAGAGCCCCCAACGCCTTGAAAGTTCCATCCTAAAAAACTTTGAGGATCAGTTGAATTGTTATTACCTGTGAACTTTTGTGATTTCAGCTTCATGAATTCATGCAATGGTACCTCTTTATTCCCAAAAACATAAGTCTGTAAGGGCATCTGAGGTAGTGCCTGCGTCTGAGCAGAGACAACAATATGCTGTCTTATCCTCTCTTGTCTTCCATTCGATCAACCAACCATTTTATAATTCTATGCATGAAGGTCAGTGTTGTTGTAGCAGCATCATCTTGTGATGAAGCAAGTGGAGTTGCACTCATTTCAGGAGTAGCCTCTCTTGTAGTACTCTAAGTGGCATTGAAATTTCCTCTGCTGGCACTACAACCCCTACCTCGACCAGCTCTAGGAGCTCCACCCTTTCCCCTAGTTGAATAAGTTGGAAGCCTAGTAGAGGAACACCTGTCCTAGCCCTATCATTAGACAATTGAGTACAAGCCATCTGATAAACAAACTGTTAGATTCTAATTACTCTAAACGTGATACACATAAGTAGGAATAAGAAGGAAGCACAAGAGATATCCTATCACGTCCTCCCAGAATCATGATTATAGAAATGGTCGGCTACATAACTATAATTGAGATTCTACTACTAATGTATGCTCCATAGTCATAGGAATAACCTAGGCTCTAATACCAACTTTGTGATGATCCCAAAGTAGGATCATGACCGATGCTAAAGGAAGAATCCCAAAGCAAGTCTCCTAGAATTTTGCAGAAAATTGGGCAATGTTTCCCCTATTTTAGGCCTATCCAAAATTTGTACTTGTCTCAGAATCCAGCAACACCACAACTAACTAATCAAATCAAGTCACTATATCAATTACCAATCTAATCTCCATATAACGAGACCAACTTGTCTCTAACAATAGAAATAAACTTAAACTCTATCACATATCTAGAATAAACGAAAGAATATCCATGAGTCTAAATAAAGGAATGATTGTGGAGCGACTCTCTAAGAATTCAAATAGGTACAAAACAATAAATAACTCATTTCCCATGGGAACAAGTGTGGGACTTACCAAGGGATCAACCTGCTACCTTTAGCTAACTAAATCCTCGCCAATATCACTTGTATTCTCTAGAAAGGATAGTAAGGAGTGATATGCTAGCTCAGTGAGTAATAATAATAACTACAACCATTTTAGTAAGGGACAAGTCAGAAAAGATGCTAGTATAATCATCAAAATCATGTAACAAATGCTCTTTCAAATCAATAGTCAAATCCATCTTGTTGTCTCATATAAGCAAATCAACTTAGCTATTCAGAAATAAACTCGATAAAACACTTTCATATCAAATCATTTACATATATTCAGGAGGTTTGTATGGATGAATCATGTAATCGATAATCGATATGTCTATCTTCTTAAAAGTATAGACAATGACTTATAATTTTCAAATTGGTAAATCCCTACTCGAGGGTAATCGGTAACAGTATGCTTGTTCTACCTTCCCACTAGCGAGGGCTCTATCTGTAATTGGTAAATACAATGTCCACCAGGTCTAACGAATCCATCGTTAGCTATGGGATTCATCAAGGTCTACTCCCGTTAAAATTTTTCTTTATAAATCATATAAGCCTTCTAAAGTAGTACAAAGCGTGTAAATCTTGTAATCATATCATGTCAACTTAATGAAAATACATGTAAAAATGCTTGTATATCAAGTGAATGTAAAAATCATTTAAATAACAGTAATAGTCTCAATTATCAATATACTCATCTTGTAAAAGTAAGATCATCTCAACTAGCTATTTCAGTATCAAATCAAGTAAAAGACTTGTCCCATAGTAAAATTGAAATCATTTAGTAACAACCTTTATAAATCATGTAAGAATCATGAACTTATAAAACACAAGTTGGGGTTAAGATAACTGCTCACCGTATTAGTGTAGAAGTACCAAACTTGTCACCTCAAGCAATCCATAAGACTCCCTTCGATCAATCTATATTCATATCATAAAAGCTCATCTTACTTTCTTTGTTCATACTAACTTGAGAATGCCCAACCCAATTAAAGCTTCTGATTTCCTATTGAATCAATAAAATATATACATATATATACCCAGACCAGGAAGAATTCCACCAGTGCAATAATCTAATGATTCTTGGCTATCTTAATCATCTTGTTCATTTAATTCGATAAAAAACTATTCTTGTTCCCCAATTACTCATCCCTTGTCAGTAATTTCAATACCCAATGTAAATTATCTAAATCAAGAACTTTAGTAGGGTTGTAGCAGAAGATAACACAAGTATTTACTTCTAATTATGAGAATTTTATAATGTTTTATCTCTTTAACTCATAATTTTTCTTAAACCCTAAACTCCCAATTTATAGCCATGAATACCCATTGACTCTATCACAAAGTTTAGAAACTTACCTCTTTTATGATTCTCTTCTTTATCTCAAATCAAACAACAACAACATTACCCCCATTGCCTCAAAGGCTCTCGCCCATTGAGGGGTAAGGGGGGTCGGATGTACGCAGCCTGACCCCTATGTTTAAAACATAGATCGACTATTTCCAGATGACCCATGATGAGCATCGAAAGTTGCATTGACTAACTGCTACTTCACAATTGAATGAAGCGTAGACAGTTTAAAGAGCTTTGATTATCTCAAATCAAAGCTCTTAAATTTTTTCTTCTTTGTTCACTGCTGCTACATATGCAGCAGCTTGCAACTCCTTTTTATTATTTTTATTTTGTTTTTTTGGGTTCTTACGGGATGCAACTTGCTGCAAATCCCAACCATTATCCTTTAATATCTTTTTTTCCTTTTTTTTTAATTTGTCCCTTTTTTTTAAAAGATACCTATGCCCTTCAAAGGCAAGGTTATCACATGGAGTTACTAAAAGACTATGATGTAACTATTATTTATCATTCAGGCAAGGCAAATGTAGTAGCAAACGCCTTGATCTTGAAGGTAGTAAGCATAAGGAGTTTAGCATACTTGTCAACTGAGGAGAAGCCCTTAGACTCGAGCATCTAGTCCCCAGAAAATTACATGATATGGCTTGATATTTTTGAACCAAGCTGCGTACTTGCTTGTGTGGAGGCTAGATCTTCTTTGTTGGAGCAGATTTGGGTACAACAGTTTGATGACCCACAGTTGAGGGTAATTCATGATAGGGTACTCAATGTGGAGTCTAGGAAGGCAACCTTATATTTAAAGGGAATTTTGAGGATCAAGGGTCATGTATGTCTTGCTAGAGTCGAAGATTTGGTTAAGTTGATAATTAAAAAGGCCCATTGATCTATACATTCTATTCATCCTGGTGCGGCAAAGGTGTTATGACCTATGGTAGGATTACCGGTGGTATGGGATCATGGGATATTTTAGGTTTTATAGCTAGTGTAATATCTCGTGAGTTGAAAAGTCAAAAACTAGAGTTTAAAGGACACTTACCTAAGAAAATGCATCTTTCAAGAACCAGGTACCCTTCACAAGGCCTTATAGGAGTTGTACAAGGGACCACGAGCCGTGTAAGGAACTCGTAGCCTAGCCTTGGAAATTTTCCAAGACCATGAAAGGTTCCATGACCCATGGTCCTTTATATGAACCATATAGGGTCTCGTGGAACCCATCATTGGCTAAAAGTTTAATGATACGGGACTACTGAGGGACCAACAACTCGTGGTGCGTTGCACGTGGCTGCGGTCTAATTCGTCTAGGGTCCCTTGGCCAAACCTCTCTCTATGACCCTCATACAGTCTGTGGTACACTATACAGACCGTATATGGTCCCACACAAATGCCTTTATTAGAAATTTTGTTTAGAGTCATGGTGGTCTTTTCCCAAATTATTCTTTAATGGATATGGATGATTTTGGGGACTAAGTTCCATGATATTAGCTTCCCTAAACCCTACTAATTCTCTCATTCTCACCCATTTTCCAATCTACCAAAATCTTCTCTCTAGAATATGCTTTCAAGGCCTTCTCTTCTACAAGGATTCCATTGAAGATCAAGCAAATTTCTTCAAGTTCCATGGTGAACTTCTTCAAATTTCTCTTAGGTTCTACATCAAGATATGGGTATTCCTCTTGAGTCCCTTTCACCCATGAAGCCCAAAAGATATTCAACTTTTTAATTAATTTCAAGCATGAATTTCATAAAAATTGTTTGATATTTATTCAAGTGCATGAATGTTTACTTACTCAAGTATGCATGAATTATTATTTTATTGCATGAATTTGGTGATTTACAAGCAATTTATGTGCTAATTTATCTAGAGCTCATGAATTTCATGATGAGTTCCTTTAATTATGATTCCAATTGATGAATTCTATTGTAACTATGCATGATCTCAGTAATTACATAGTTAAAGTTGATTTGACATTGGACCTATATAATTATCCTAGTTTTCAATGAATTATGATCATGAATGATAAGGACTTCTCCCAAAATTTATGAAATTTATTCAATTATGTTTTGTGAAGTCCCTTTAATGAAGGAAATAATTCTATGAATGTTGGTGCAAGGTTTTCTCACAGAATCATGGATTTTGTTTGTGATAAGAACAACTGCCACATGAACGAATCATCAAAGGTTTTGATGAGCTACTGTATATACCAATGGTGACTAAATGAATTTCAAAGGTATGATCAATTAATTAATTATTGTATTGAGATTTTACTATTTCATTGGTATTTGACTTAGCATCAAGAAAGCTTGATGTGGGGTTCAGTTTGGAGGATGTTAAGGTCATCCCCCCAAGGGAATCCCAATAGCAAGCTCCTGTCTAAAACTATGTGTCACCATAGGTTTTGTTATTGGCTAGGCTGTGGATACACATTTAGTCCCTTATTATTTATTGTTATACCATCAAAGTAACCTTTCTACTGTCGATATGAAAGAGCATTGGATTCCATATTATAACTTGCATGATCTTATTGTTGCTTGTGGCTGATATCCCACAAAATGAATAAGTTTCCTTGAAGCTTTTACTACAATTTTGATGCATTGAACACGTGACTTTACTTATGTTTTAACTCATGATTGTTTACATTGGTCTTGCATTTCATGATTCATACTTCATATTGCTTACATATAATCATCCTTTGCTCACATACTTTGCACATTCAAATGTATTAACGTATATTTTGCTTACATTATTTTAAATTATACTAGAGGACATTCACCCTACACTATATTCTATCTATTCTCTTAGAGCTTTATCAAAATTTGATTGATTCATAAGTGTTCATGCTCTGAGGATACCATGAAGGCTGCCCAATCATCATTTCAGTAATGTTGCTAGTTGTTCATATTTATAGTACTTCTTTTACATTATTTGAGGGGTGAGCTAGGAACATGTGCATAGCCTCTATCTATATCAATATTAGAGACATGTTTAATTACGTATAGGGTCTATGTTTTCCTTTATTTCACTTGATTACTTCCTACTATTGAGATTTATTTTTGTCTTCTATTGAGTATTGATAGATGTTTGTACCTTATGAATGCTTATAATATGCTAAGAGGCTTAGTTTGGATTTTCTCAAGAATTCTAATTATTGAGTCACACCTAGGGCCTAGTTTGGGTCATGACAGCTAGGTGCTCAAACTATCTTGGTGGTTTGACTCGACGACTACCCATTTTGGAGTGGAAATAGAAAAGGATAACTATGGACTTTATGGTAGGTCTCTATATGTCTCTCAGAATTTTGATTCTATTTGGATCATCATGGATCGATTTATCAAGTCTACTTATTTCTTATCAGTTCAAACTACTTATAATTTAGAAAGGTCGGATAAGATTTACATCTGAGAGGTTGTTCGATTGCATAGGGTGCCAGTATTTATCATCCCAAACCATGGAACTCATTTCACATCGCATTTCTAGAGAACTATTTAAAGAGAGTTGGGCACTCGAGTTAACCTCAGCATAACTTTCCACCCCCAAATTGATGCACAGTCGGAGAGGACTATTCGGGTTCTGGAGAACACGCTTTGGGTCTATGTTTTTAATCTTAGGGATTAGTGGAATTAGTTCTTGGCTTTGACAAAATTTGTTTTCATAGTAGCTACATCTGAGCATCCAAATAGCACCCTCTGAGGTATTGTATGGAAGGATATATCGATCTGTAATGGGATGGCTTGATGCTTTTGAGGTTAGGCCATGGGATACTTATTTGTTTCATGACTTAATGGTCCGGATTCATATGATTAAGGAGAGACTCTATACTTTCCAGAGTAGGAAAAAGAGATATACTAATGAGAAGGTCCGACCTTAGGAGTTTATGGTTGGTGATTAGGTCTTTCTAAAAGTATTGTCCATGGATGGCATGATGAAATTTGGGAAGAGAGGTAAACTTAGCCTCATGAAGGGAATGATAAAATTTTGCCCATGAAAAAGGCATGATAGTTGGTTCTTTTGAGATTTTGAGGCAGATAAAAAAGGTGGCCTATAAGTTAGATTTGCCCCTACTCTTTCGAGTGCGTACCTTATATTTCACATCTCTATGTTATAGCGGTATATTTCAAATGAGTCTCACATGTTGTAGTGGGATTCTATTCAGCTTGATGAGTCATTAGCTTTTGAAGAGAAGCTTACAGTTATTCTTGACAAACAAGTTAGAAAGCTAGGTCGAAGGAGATTTTATCAGTAAAGGTCTAGTGGAGACATCGTCTGGTTAAGGGGGCTACTTAGGAGATTGATCTAGATATGCAGACCAATGTCCTCACCTTTTTGAGTCTTCAAATATTTCCTTCTTCTTGAATTTCGAGGACGAAAGTCTTTTAAATAGTTGATATTGTAATGACCTCCAAGGTTATTTGAGTACATTGTATGTTTTTATCATTTTTATCCCTTGTTGTAGCTTTTTTATAGCTTTATATGGTATTTGGATAAGTGGCATACCTCCCAATGAGGTTGGCTAAGTTTCTAATAAGTTTTTCTTATTTTAGAGGTTTAAAATAAAGAGGGTTGACTTTAATTAACATTTGGAGATACATATGTCATATGAAAATTTCGACAATTCAATCAGCTCTAAAAGACCCATTTAGATCTTGAAGAAAGATTGGTTTGAATTTGAGGAACTTCATTTTGAGTTTGTGCTAATAGTTATTTTAACTTTAAAATTTTGACTAATTTTGACCTTAGTCAACATTCTAGATAAACACACTTGGATAAAAATTCTATCAATGCAGTTAGCTCTAGAAGGACAAATTTAGTCTGAAATGACCGTTGATTCAGTTTTGGAGGTGCTGGGAATGAGTTTTTGACAGTTAGGCATTATATGTATTTTTCTTTGAAAATGTCAACTTGGATCAACACCTTGATGAGACAACCACCAATGGTCATTTGTAGATTTGATGGAGTATGAAATATCATTTTCAATTGGATAGCATAGTTCATTTGTGTCAACGAAGATCTCAAATGAATTTCAATTTCTAAATTTAGTGAATTTTTGATATTGAGTTGTTGGTGCAAAACCTCATTGTGCTTCACATTCGTGGACCTTGAGCCACAATCATGAAAGCCTAGGATTTTGGCCATCGTAATTGTAGGCTTGTCCATTGTGATCTTAGAGAAGAGTTTAGATGGCATCAAGACTGTGGGCTTGAATGCCACGATCAGGAAGAGTATTATGTCTTCGTCTATCAAATCACAGACTAACCTCCACATTTGTGAAGACTAATATCGCTAGCACTTCAATGATTAAATGGCTTGATTTTAGCTTTTAAGTGTCATTTTGGAACTTAGTATTTTGAAGGTTTTAAGAGCAATTTTTTTTATCACTATTGGTGATTATCATTGTGTTGGATTGAAAATTATCGTAGGGACATTTCGAGCTTGTATTTTTTCCTAAAAATATTATAATTTTTTCTCAATGTCATCTTCTTTTTTTTAAAAAAAATTTTATCCTTAGGAATTTAGGTCTTTTAGGTGATTGAATTGTACTAATTTTGGGGTACAAGTTCCTTAAGCTAATTGGAACCTTACGATGGAGTATTTTTTGTTACATGCACAAGTCTCAATGCTGAAACTTAACTTGATTTCAGTCTCATTTTTATATATTGCAATATGGGTATCATTTGTAGCACCACAAAATTTAAGTTGGGACTCAAATCACTTTTCATGCGCATATTGACTCTAGATTGATAACTACCATTCGTACATATTTGTTAGGATCAATTCCTATTTATATTTAAAGTGTATTATATGTTGTTAGAACCCGTAAGTCCTTAATTGGTTCAGTTTGGTAAAGTTTGGGACCAAATGTAAATTTCTTCTAAAGTGTGGTTTTTAAGAATTAAATTGTTAGTGGGGTCATGTGTGTGGCTATTTTTGATTGGTTCAAGTGGGACTTGTGCCTATGTGTGTGTCTATATATATATATATATATATATATATGTCTTCATCCCTTGTGTAAGAGAGAGTTCCACACTTAGAAAAAAAAGAGCTAAACCAAGAGTAAACTGAGCAACTCTCTCGGGTTGCTATAGTACACTAGGGGGAAATTTATTTTTTTTGATATTTCGATTATTTGACGCTTCAAGCTTGGTATATTGGGTCACTTAAGTGGCGTGGAGGCATTAGTTGGTCAAGGAAATGCTTGGTTTGATGGCTACGAAGACTTGGGTCTAGTAAGGGTTTTGAAAGGTATGTTAAATTCTAACTTCATTTATGTAAATTAAAGAATGTAGGTGTGTTAGGAGTGTGTTAAATTGAAGGTAAAACATGAAAAGAGAGTTGATTGTTAGTTTGAATTGTCAATTTGGACTTTGGGGTTTGAATTGGGGACAAGCTTGCATATGAAAAGATATTGCATTATAGTCATGTGTTTATGTTTATTTGTCATGAAAATAGTCCTTGTGGGGTGAAAGAAGTGTTGGGAAGCTATGTGAATGTATTCATGAAGGTTAGCTCGAATTGGAGGCCCATTGGAGGTGTAATGTTATGTTTTAACGTTGGGGGTTTACGTTGGCATTGGAGTGATGTATTATAGTTCTTGGAGTATATAGAAAGGCTTGAATATGATAGATGTGTATCTATATGTATGTTGTCCTGTTCTACTAAGTATATCATAATAGTGTTTTGTGGTGTTTTTGATGTTATGATGGCATTAGAGAGGGTTTATTGATGTTGTAGGATGTTGTTGTTGTTGCTGATTGATTATTTGAGCCGAGTTGAATTCTCAGGGCGGCGTATTATAAGGGGAGATGCTGCCGATATTTTTATAAACTTTGGAGCAAAATTTAGGATTTAAGACTCGATATGGTTGTTAATCATTGGCGTTATTATAATTTGTGTAGACGTTGGACATCCGGAAGCTTAAATTGGATTGGTCTTGCATTGGAATTAGTTGGAGAAAGAAATCAAAGTATGTAAAGATTCCTATCTCTTGGCATGAATTAGTTAAGCT